>OY720156.1:3241076-3426076 GCA_963082725.1 Pedicia rivosa | reverse complement strand
CCTTAAATATTACATCCCGTCATATTGGTGGTCCTCTCTCTCTCTCTCTCGCTCTCTCTCTCTCTCTCTCTCTCTCTTTTAACTTTTTCCTTTTATTTTTCCATTTTTGCCTTTATCCAGGGTGGTAGGGTTACATTTTTCTCTTTTTCTTCTTCTTCTTTTTCTTCTTCTTATTTTTGTCAAGCATGAGAAGAAAAAAAACACACAAAAATAAATAAAAATTAAATTAAAAAAAAAAAAAGCTTGAGATTGGAAAATGGAAAAATGGTAAAGTCTAAAAATGGAAAAATGAGAAAAAAATTTTTTTTGTCACACATTAAAAAGATTTTTAATTGAATATTCATTTCACATTTTCTAACACTTTTTATTTTTGATGTTTACCAAAAGGAAAAACGTCTGAAAATGTCTGAAAATGTGAAAATGCAAAAAAAAAAAAATGAAAAAAAAAAATGAAATGCAACAACAACAACACTAAAATAGAATGAAAATTGGGGGAAAAAGGAAAATTTAAGTAAATATTTTTTAGAAGAATTTTCTTTCAAATGAAAATTATGTGCATAAAAGCATAAAGCATAATTTATGTTTCATTTTTATACATTTTTTTTATTTTATTTCTTCTTCCTCCTCCTCCTCCTCCTCCTCTTCACCCTCCTAACCACGTCTGTTTCTATTCTGCTTCAATATCGTCATTAAAAATTTTATTTTATTTCAACATTTTGTTGTTGTTGTTGTTGTTGTTGTTGTTGTTACTCTGAGGTGTTGCTTAGTTCCTGTTGTTATTGATTGTTGTTGTTCTTGTTTTTGTTGTACCTTACCTACTAAAATATTTTTATTTTTCTTCAAATGTTGCCATTTATTTGTTGTTGGTTGTCTCTTACGTCGTGTCGTTGATTTGACTAGATTAAAATTAACAAAAAAAAAAAACAAACAAACAAACAAAGAAAACAAGAAAAAGTTGAATTTATTAAAATTTAAAAAAAGAATTTCTTTTGTTGTTATTTTCTTTTCTTTTTTTGTCTTTTCTTTATTCGTCTTTTTTGTCACACCACTTAATTTAATAAATCCATCACTTTTCACTTGTACACGTGATTATTTATGTTACAGATGAGAGAGAGAGAGAGAGAGATAGAGTATGAAGTGTGTGTGTGTGTATGTGTGTGTGTGTGTGTGAGAGAGAGAGAGAGAGACGTATTAAAATAACAACTAAAAGAAGGAATAAGTGAAAAATAGAAATTAAAAGAATTTCAATATTTTGATAAATAGAATGAAATAAATTCTTTAGAAATTATCTCGTCATTTTTTGTTTTATATCAAATGTGTGAAAGAGACAGAAACAATTAGTATGAAACAACAAAGAAACACAAAAAATGAGAAAAAAAAAAGATTAAAATCAAAATTAAAATGAGAGGAAAAATTATTTATCAAGTGTGGATAATGATGAGAGAGAGAAAAAAAAAGAGTAATCGATGAAAATGTTAACGAAGAAGAAGAAGAAGTAGAAAAAAATTAAAATACAGGAAAAAAAAATGAAAATTGTTGAAAATTTAAGATTAAATGGAAAGAGAAATAAATAAAAACAGAAGAAGATGAAAAATTTACTAGAATCAAAATTATCATCGTTTAATTTTCTTTTTTTTTTTCTCTTCTCTCTCTTCTCTTTCTCTCTTCTCCTCTTCTCTTTTGTTTTTCTTCTTAAGTGGTTGTAAAAGATGAAAGACGTAGAGACGATCAAATCAAATTAAAAATTACATTTTGGTAGAAGAAAATTTATTTGATTTTTCTTCTTCTTCTTCTTGTTTTTTTTTTGTTTCCCTTTTTTCTTGCTTCGTCTTAATAATTCAACAGAGACAATTTTTTTCTTGTTTCTATTTTCTTAACATTTTTTTTTTTTTGATATAAAATGAAGAAGAAGAAAATTTTCAGTTCACGTTAAGATTATTGTAAAGTTTTTGTTTTTTTTTTTTGTTAAATATGAAAGTCAGATGGAGAATAGAAGAAAATAGAGAAGAAGAAGAAAATTTGTATAAGAGAAATGAAAATGCAAAACTTTCCAGATCACTTAAAAATTTAATTATGATTTGATTATTTATTCAGTGATCTTCTCTCCTCTTTCTACTTACTTACATTATTTTATTACTCTCTCTCTCTCTTTCTCTCTCTCTTTCTCTCTCTCTCGTACACAAATTTTATTTTGAACAAAAAATAATTGATTTTGTTTTTGTTTTTTTTTTCTCAGTCGAAACACAAATTTTTCCTTTAAAATTCAAAAAAGAAATTTTCCTAAGGAATGAATAAACTTGTTTTCTTCATTTAATTTTTCTTCTTCTTCTTCTTTTAATCATAAATTCAACGCCCAAATGATGACAATGTTTACTGTTGTTGTTGTTTTTCTCTTGTATATTTTCTTGTTGTTGTTGCAAATCTCTAGTTTAAAACTGTAAATTTTATTTTTATCATATACACCAACTCTTCGACCCCTTCACCCTCCTCTCTCCTACAACACATTCATTTTGACAAATGAATTTTTCTTCCTTCTTTTTTTTTTTTTTTTTTGTTTTTTTGTCATTTGTTTGTTTTATTTTCTCTCTCTCTCTTTCTCTCTCTCAGTCTCTCTCTTTGAATCGATTCAAAAATATATTTCTCTCTTTAAAAATGTTTTGACTTTTGTTTTGTGTGCTTTTTTTTTTTTCTGAATATTAAAATTTTTGTTGTTATTTTTTTTTTTTAAAGAAAAATAAAAACAAAAATTTGAACGGGGTACAATCGAAAAATGTAGGTCAAAGAAGGAGCCCCATACATCTATAGATATTTTCTTCTTATTCTAACCCACCTACCCACCCCCCCAACCCTCTTTTGTACGTAATTCTTAGACACTTTCCATTTTTTTCTTTTTTTTTTGTACAAAAATCTTTTGTTGTTTTTTTTCTGTTTTTCTTTTTTATTTCTTTCTATTTTTCTTTTCTTATATTTATCTTCTATGAATAATTAAAGAAGAAATAAAGGAGAGGCATACAAATCTGTGTTTGTTTGTGTATGTGTGTAGATGTGTGTGTGTGTGTGTGTGTGTATGTATAACATATGAATGTAATTTTATGTAATTACCAATAATTATGTTTCCATCATACAAATAAGATTGACTTGCGACAATGCACATGCGTACAATTTCTAAAACATGTTTTTCGCAATGTTCTTCTTCTTCTTATTCTTCTTCTTCTTCTGCTTCTGCTTCTGCTTCTGTTTGTTCCTCCTTCTTTTTTTTTTTCTTCTTTTTCTTCTTTTTTTATGTTTCATGTTGTTGTGCTTTTTTTTTTCTTTTAAGAGCAAAAAAAAAAACCAAGAAAATATTATTTTCTTCACAAAATTTCCAACAATATTCTTTATTACTTATTTTTTTTTTTTTCTTTTTCTTTTTCCTCACATTTTTCTTTTTATTCCTGTTCTCATTATTATTGTTGTTTGTTGTTGTTTGTTGTTGTTGTTGTTTTTATATAAGAAGCGATAATGATTAAGATTGGTTTATGGGGATATTTCTATAGTTGGCTCATTCAATGTAATTTTTGATAGAATTACTTTGATTGTTGTAGATTGAAGATGATGTTTAGGACTAAATAGATTATTTATATTTTTCATTCATCCCCACCTCATCTCATCCCCTTTCCATGTTTTGTTTATCTCGTAAATATAATCAAACATTTGAATCCATATTTTATAATTTCTATAAAGAAACGGATACACACACACACACATTTACAAACTGAAAGCTAAATGTGTGTGCGTGTGAGAGAGAGTGAGAGATAGAAAAAGGCACAAGGTAGAAAAGAGAAAAAGTTATAAAGAAAACAAAAAAAAAACGAACAACAAAAATGATTTAAGAAATAAATATACATAAGCGTTTGGGAGTGTGTGTGTGTAATCTATATGTCATATTTTATTTTTCCAATAAATTTCCTCTTATTGATGATCATCAAGTATTGATCTTTTTTGTTTTTTTTCAATTCATTTTCACATTTTCCCATACGGGCAACTTTTCTTCTAAATAAATAAAATAAAAATTCATAATTTTTCTTTCGTTTCTCATTTTTGGTTTTTTGGCATATTGTTTTGTTTTTTCTCTCTCTCTCTTCTAGCCAAATTATTTGGTTTCGATTGAAAGTTGATTTTTTCTCAAAAAAAAGAAAAAAGGAAATAAAATAAGAATCATTTGCGTGCTTGTGTGTGTGTGTATGTGTATGTGTGTGTATACATCCGATATCCTTGAATAAAATTTTTATTTAAAAATAAAAAGGCCCTTTGAAATATTAGATGGTACTTTTTTTTTTCTTCTTCTTCTGCTTCTGCTTCGTCATCGTCTTCATTTTTCACATTTTCTTTATTTTCTCTTTTTTTTATTTGTTTGCCTATAATTATGTAGATGTATTGTATGTGTATGTGTGTGAGTTTGAATTGAAGATTAATATGAATTGTCTCTAAATATTTCTTTTCTTTTATTTTTAATTGATTTTGAAAGCAGATTAATAATAAATGGTAAATGTTAGTAAATGCTACCATAGTAATAAATGGTAGTTGTTGTTGGTTGATAGTGCATTTAATGATTTAGTTACACATAAGGGTAGTTTTCTATGGATCCATACTTTTGAAGTGGTCATTTATTTAAACGTAGTTCTATCAACTTTCTAATTTTCCCAATTTTTTTCCCTTTTTTTTGATTATCTACATTTTCACTATTTTCTCTCTCTCTCTCTTTATTTTGTGTTTACTTTTGTTGTTTTTTTATCTTTTGATAATATTCTACACAACCCCTAAAGTATTAATAATAATAATAATAATAATAATCACAAATTATGTGTTGTGTATGTCTTGTTGTATATGTACATATGTACATATGTATGTAATGTACATATACATATGTGCGTATCTATTCAACTTTAATTTTCTCACTCTTTCCCCACTTTTATATACTTTCTCTCTTTTACTCTTGTACCTCTATGCCAGAGGCTACCTTATATTTTATAAACGAAATAAAAAAAAAAGAAAAAAAGTTTTTCATTTCATTTTCCTATTCTCTTCTCTTCACTAACCCCCCCCCCCCCCCCACTCCCTTTCTATCGTTGGCTAATCTATATCTGCATATATGTACAACAAACACACACATCCACGCACACACGCACACACACACACACACAAATATTTATTATCATGCATAAACATTTTGTATCTACATACTCACAACAATTCTAGATATGGCTACACAAATATTGAGAACATAATTTCATATATGAACCTATCATAAACATACACACACACACACAGACACATATTATACACACACATATTACACACACACATAACAAAGTTTTATGATAATCATTAAATTTGTAAAACAATTTTCCATTTATGATTACGTTTTTGTTTTCATTTTTACATTCTCTTACTCTCTCTGTCCTCCTCTCTTTTTCTCTTTCCTATCTGTTGGATATATTATTTAGATTAATTATTCTTTATACTTTTATCAAAATTTAAATAAATTAGTTTTTAGCAGCAGCAAAAAAGAAAATTGCGTAAAACTAAAAATGTGGAAAATATGTGAAAATGGAAAAATATGAGTGAAAAAATGTTCACAAATAATTTATAAAAATTTTTTTTGTTTTTTTAATGATTTTTCCTTAAAACTCATAAATTTTTGTCCTTACCACAAAAAAAAAAAATTGTTAATAACGGATTTTTGCCCAATCCAATTTTGGTCCTTCAATGAAAATTATTGGAAAACGCATGGATTTTCTAGTAACACACAAAAATTTATATTTTATTTCTATTTAACTGAAAATTCGAGTTTTTCTTTTGTTTTTAGAATGATTTTCTTCTCTAACCCTGTCTAATGTGACCAGATAAATGTACGTTCGTTTGTGGTCCAATTACAGAGATTTTATTTTTTAAATTGAGCAAATTTTTTTTAATTTTATTTTCTGTTTGGTTTTTCATATAATTTTCTTTTGTGAATTTCCAGGTGAAAGAAAGAAAGAAAGAAAAAAAAGAAAAGATTGTTGTTGTTGTTGTTGTTGTTGTTGTTGTTGTGTTTATAATTAAATTTTTTTTTTTTTTGTTTTCATTTTGTTCTAAAAAATCAATTAATTAATTAGAATAATAAAAATGTTAACATTGACTGATTACAATAATTGATTCTTTTAGTTTTTTCTTTTTTTTTTTTTTCTTATTTTCCTTATTTTCCTCTTCTTTTTTTTTTTTTTGTTGTAATTTACGTGAATTTGACCAAAACAAAATAAAAAAAATACAAACAATGAACAAAAATGGGCTCTTTGAAATAAATACATGTGTGTGTGTATGGGTGCGCGTGTGTGTATGTGTGTGTGTGTATGGGTATGTGTGTGTGTGTGTGCAGAAATTAAGTTAGATTAAAACTGAACAAAAATTTATTATGTTTATTAATTAATGGTCGTATTAGACAGGTTTTACTGTATGTACAAATAGTGAAAAGAAAAAAAAAATACCAATACAAGTAACTGAATTGTTGTCATCTGTATTATTTTTTTAATAATATTTTGTAGTAAAATCTAATTGATTTTTTACAATGCACTAGATAATATTGAATGTGAAATAATGACTAGATAATTCTAGTTGTGATTAGTTCTAGTTCTAGTTCTAGATTAAATCGATCCTCTAGGGATCTCGGAACATTTTGAGTGAAATTTTTTTATTTTCTTCTTTTTGTTGTTGTTGTTGTTTGTTTGTATTTTTTCTCTTCCCTTTATGAATTATCAGAAACGTTCAACGGGAGTGGGTGGGGTAGAGCTTTTATTTTTATTATTTAAACAAAATAAAATTCTACAAAAAACCAAAAAAAAAAAAACCCAACCAACCAACAATAATTAATTTTCTTTGTTGTTATTGTTGTTGTTGTTGTTCTTGTTGTTATTATTTAAAATTTTAAATAAATAATTAAATTAATTTTTCTAATATTTTTCTCTCCCTCTCTCTCTCTCATCATTTAGTTCGACTTCATGACAGTATACAGGAGGAAAATTATCATTATCTTGTGTTCGATCTGTAAGTTTTTGAAATCAAAATTGTGTTTTTGTTTTTGTTTTGTGTTCAACCCAAAAAAAAAACAAAAAAAAAAAAACAAAAAAAAAAGTAAAAAAAAAAAACAAAACAAAAGAAAAGAAAAGAAAATGGTGTTGTGTGTTTTTCTTTTTTTATTTTCTTTTGAAAAAAAAAAAAACAAACAACGACCAAAAAAAAAACAAACAAATAATCAATAAAAAAACACACACACACACACACACACACACACACACACACACACACACACACACACACACACACACACACACACACACACACACACACACACACACACACACACACAAGAAAAATCAAAAAAAAAAACAAAACAAAAAAAAAGGTATTTTCTCATCCCCACACTCTGAAAAAACAAAACAAAACAGAAAAAAAACAGACAAACAAACAAACAAACAAACATTAAAAAAAAAACATCAAATTTTGCATCCAAAAAAATAAAAAAATAAAATATTAAAAAAAAAATAAAACAAAAAAAATTATTCCCAAACCTACAACATTCTTATAAAAAAAAAGAAAAAAGAAAAACTCTGTTTTTCCTATTTAATCGCTTCCTGCTTTTTCATCATTTTTCTTTCTTTTTTTTTTTACAAATTTTTAATTTTCTTTCTTTTTTTTTTTGTTTAATTTTTTAATTTTTATTCCTTCTCTCTCTCTCTCTCTCTTTACTGTTGTTCTTTTTTTCTTTCTTTCTTTCTTTCTTCTCCGCCTTTTTCTCTCTCTCTTTGTTACCAATTTTTTTTCTCTTTCTCTTCGTTTTTTTTTTTGCCTTTTTTTTTTTTGATGTATTTTTTTTTTCTTTCTATTTTTGTCTTTTGTGTTAATTACTCGTCGTCGTCTTCTTCTTTTTCTTGTTGTTTGCTCTTCTAACTTTTACTTCTTACTTCCTTCGTCTTTACTAAATAGTGGATCTCGTTGGAAAATTAAAGAAAAGCGTCTAAATTTTTTTTGAAAATATAAATTTTGGTCCGTGTTTTCCTACATTTTTCTTCTTTACCCGTATTTGTTGTTGTTCCTACTACAATTTTCTTTTTTTTTTTGTTTTAATTTGTTGTACAAAGAAGACAAAATGAAGATTTTCACTTAATTTATTTTTTTGTTTGTTATTTGTGGAAAACGAAAAACAAAGTAAAAGAAAAGAAGGAAGAAAAAGAGGAGCGAAAGTATAAAAAAAAAAAAAAAGTCAAAACGGAAAGAGAAAAAAAAACACACACACACAAAAGACGGAAAAGAATAAAAGGAAAAAATAAAGGAGATCAAAAGGGGAAAAAAGGGGGAAAAACGGGACAAGAAAAAAAAAGAAAGAAAAAAAAAGAAAGACAAAAATTGGAAAGAGAAGAAAAAATTTGAAGAAAATTGTGAACAAAAAAAAAAAAGTCACATTATTAAATTGTCATAATTTTCTTCACACTTCTTCTCTCCTTTTCTTCACTTTTCTTTCATCGTTTTCTTCTTCTTCATTCATCAAAAAAAAAAAAAAAATTGTACGATGAAAAAGAGAAAAACGATGACAACGACAATAAAGTCAATGTCAACGAAATTTAATGATGGAAAAGGTGAAAGATGAAGAAGAAGAAGAAGATGATGAAGAGGAATAAGAAGAAGAAGAAGAAGAAGAAGATCAAGAAATCAATTTCATAATTTGATTTGTGAAATTTCTCAGAAAAATTTCATTTTCTTGTTTTCCATTTTTCTTTTTTCATATTTTTTTATTTATTTATTATTTTTTATTTATTGTTGTTCTTTAACGCAAAACATTTTTCTATCTCTCTCTCTCTTTCTATCTATCTATCTCTCTCTCTCTCTCTTTCTATCTATCTCACTGACAATCTCTCTCTCTCTCTCTCTCTTTCTCTGATGTCAGTTTTTTTGATGATAACTTTTTTATTTTTTTTAGTTTTTTTTTTTTGTTCCAAAAAAATTTTCTCTCCATTTTTCTTCTTCTTCTTCTTCTTTTTTCTTTTTTGTTTTTGATCTTCTTTCTTTCTTTCTGCTTTTTCCATATATATAAATATAAATATAAATATAAAAAAAAAAAAAAAACAAAAGAAAATTCCTTGGAAAATTCTTAATAAAATAAAAAAAAAAAAAAATAATAATAATGAAAATGAAAATGAAAATGTATTGTTGCTTCTTTTTTTTTGTTTTTGTTTTTTTTTTTGTTTAAATTGTGTGAAAATCGAGTGAAAACATTTTTTTTTAAATGTGAAAATTAAATTGAAAAGTTAGAAAAGTTACGTTATCTAAAGTCAACTGTTCAACTGTCAACAATTCAATAATTATTATTTTGTTTGTTGTTGTTGTTGTTGTTGTAAAGTGGAATATTTTTCACTTCAAAAAATAAACAAAAAAATTAATTCTGTATTGTTGTTGTTGTCTCGTCTCAACCATTTTCAATTTTCACTCGATTTTTTTACCGTTATTTTGCTGGTAGATTTTTTTTTATTTTGTTTTTATTTTGTTTTTGTTTGTTTTTTGTTTTTGCTTTTTGGGTTTTGTTGGGGGGCAGTGAGGGTTGTTTTTAATGAATTTAGAAAACAAAACAAAACAAAATAAAATAGCCTCTTTCTCTCTCTCTCTCTCTCTTCTTATACAATAAAGAGAGAGAGAAGAGAGAGAGGAAAACAAAAAAGAAAAAAACAAATTTGAAGATTTTTTTTCTTTTTTGTTTGTTTTATTTTTTTTTGTTTTCTTTTGATAATTTTTTTTATTTTTAAATTTATTTTTAAAATTTGTTGTTGTTGTTGTTCTTATTTTAATTATTATTGTTGTTGTTGTTGTTGTTGTTCTTATTTATTTCCAAAATACTATATTTGTTTTTGTGATTGTTTTTTTTTTTCTTTTTTAATCTGATTGTTGTTGTTCCTTTTTTTTTGTTTTTGTTTTGTTTTGTTTTGATTTTGTCAAAGAAAAAAAAAACAATCAAACAAACAAACAAAGGGATAAAAAAAAGGAAACACACGTAACAACAAAAACAAAAAACAAAAAAGAAAAAAAAAAAAACAAAAAAAAAAAAAAACAATGAAAATTAAAAGAAAGAGAAAAAAAAAAGTAGAGAAAATTATAAGAAAGAAAACTACGAAAGAAAATGGGAAAACCATAAAAAAAAAAAGAGAAAAAGAAGGAAATTTTTTGTTGTTGTTGTTGTTGTTGTTGTTGTCTGTCAAAGAAAAGATTAAATTCTTTTTCTCTTTTTTTCTTTCCCCTTTCTCTTTGTGTTTTTTTCTCATTCTTGACAAAACAAAAAAAAAAAAAATAAAATTTGTTTGTTCTCTCTATTGCTCTCTCTCTCTCTCTCTCTTTTTTCTTTTGTTCGTGTTGTGTTTTTTTTTTTTGTTCTTTTTTTTTTTTTTGTTTTAATTTTTTATCTAAAAAAAATTTTGTTGAAACTTTTTTTTTATTCGTTTTTTCGTTACTTTTTTCTATTTTCTTTTTTTTCTTTTTTTTTTTTATGAATAATTCCAGTGTTACTGGTGGAGAATTATTCGAAGATATTGTTGCAAGGGAATTTTATTCCGAAGCTGATGCATCTCATTGTATTCAGCAAATATTAGAATCAGTTAATCATTGTCATCAAAATGGTGTTGTCCATCGTGATTTAAAACCAGAAAATCTATTATTGGCCAGCAAGGCCAAAGGTGCTGCTGTTAAATTAGCTGATTTTGGTTTAGCTATCGAAGTATTAGGTGATCAAACAGCATGGTTTGGTTTTGCTGGTACACCTGGTTATTTATCACCAGAAGTACTAAAAAAGGAGCCATATGGAAAATCTGTTGATATATGGGCATGTGGTATGTCAAAATTAGTACTCTCTCTCTCTCACTCACTCTCTCTTTTTTTAAAAAAAAAAATTACACTAATTTTTTTTTTCTCTTGTTTTTCTCTCTTTTTTTTGTGTCTCTCTCTCTCTCACTCACATACATTCTCGCTCTTTTGCTCTCTCTCTGTCTGTCTCCCACTCTCTCGCACTCGTTCGTCTGTTAAAATTTAATTGAAATATTTGTGAATTTTTTTGATTTTTTCAACAACCAAACACAACAAAAACAAAACAAAAGATAAACAAAAAATAAAAAAAATAAAAGGAAACCCCATTGAGAGAAAAGTTACAAGGTGGGAAAAAGGAAACAATTTTTTTTATCTAATCGGGTCTTGTTTTTATTTTATTTTTCATAAAAGAAAAACTAATTTTTTTTTTTGTTACAAATAAAAAATTCTGTCGGAACACAATTAAAAAAAAAACTCTAATTTTTGTTTTTCTTTTGTTTGAAAATTAAAATTAAAAATTTTGTCAATTTTTTTCCACTTTCGTAAATGTTTCACATTTTTTCTTTTGTTTTTCTTCACGTTTTGTTATTGTTGTTACTACAATTGTTGTTGTTGTTATTTAAAAAAAAAAAAAAAAAAATCAACATAAATTTGTTTGCGTTTTTTTTTTTTGTAACTTTTGACAAAGAAAAAATTTAGTAATTTTTATTAAAGTTTTTGGATTAAAATTTTTTTATGTCACCAAAAACAAAAAATACTGTTGTCTCCATAAATTATGTCTCCATAATACAACAAAAAAAAAAGTCAATGCCGGCCCGTGCTAAATAGATAAGAGAGAATTAACAAAATTTAAGACAAATACAAAAATTTTACCAAAAAATAACCAAAAAAAAAAATATTACAAGAAAAAAAAAACAAAAAAAAGAGAGAAAAACTACAAAGAAAAAAAAAACAAAAACAAAATTAATTAATTAATTTAATAATCATTTAATTAAAATTAAAAATTAAAAAATAAAAAAATAAAAACTAAAGAAAAATTAATCAAATTTGTTGATTTGTTGATCCAATCATCAGGTGTCATACTTTATATACTTCTTGTTGGATATCCACCATTTTGGGACGAGGATCAACATCGTTTATATTCGCAAATAAAAGCTGGTGCATATGATGTAGGTCTTCCAAATAAAACTTCTTAATTTTTTCCTTTTCATTTCATTTCATTTCATATTTTTTTACATTTTTTTTTTCTCATTTTTTTTACATTTTTTTCTTTTTTGTTTTGATTTTTTTTACAATTTTAATTTTTATTTGATTTTTCCCCCACTCTCTTCACACTTTTTCACTTTCTCTCTCTCTCTCTGTCAATTTAATATTTGTTGTTTTGTTTTCATTTTTTTTTTGTTTCTTTTAAAAATACAATTAACCCTCCCCCCACACCCCCACGCTGATTTTAGTTTAAACCGGTAAAATTGATTCAATTACGTTGACGTTAATCAAAAATATGAAAGGGGAGAGAAAAAATTAAAATTAGAAAATAAAAATACCCCCGCCTCTCAAACCCTTTTTATAACATTTATTATTATAATCACGATCTCTCTCCTCTCTCTCTCTCTCTCTCTCTCTCTGTCTCTCTCACTCTCTTTATTATTTATTATTTAGTTTTTTTTTTTTAGTTTTATTTAAATTTACATTATGTGAACCTCGACCACCGGAGGTGTGGGACCCCTTCTCTCTTACTATCTCACTCTTGCCTCAATAATAATTTTTTATTTATTTGTTTTTATTTAATTTTTTCTTTTGTTGATTTTTGTTTTTGTATTCAAAATATTTTTTTTATATATTTATTTGATTTTAATATTTTTAAAAAGACAAAAAAAATGTACATTATTTGAACCCCGTCTCTCACTCCTATCTATCTCTCTTTCTCTCTCTCTCTCTCACTCTATCTCTGTTCACAACGATGTACTATAATTATTTAATTTTTTGTTGATTTATTTTTTTTTTCTCTCTTTTTTTACAACAACCAAAAAGAAAAAGTCAAATAAAAATTTTTTCTTCTTCTCGCGGTTTACTTAAATTTTTCATTTTGTTTTTTCCTATTTTTTTTGTTGTCTCAAAGATGACCAAAAAATTAGAAAAATAAACGAAAAAGTTCCAAGAAGAAAATTAAATTTAATTTAATTTTTAAAAAGAAAAAAAAAAAAAAACAAAAAAAAAAGTGAAAAAAAAAATTAAATTAAATTTAATTTTTTTTTCTCATTTTCATTTTTAATCAAATAAAATTTTATTTCAAATTAATAATTAATTATTTTCAAACTAAAACAACAAATTAAATCCAAACAAAAAAAAAACCATACGAAACGAAAAATAAAAAATACAAAAAAACCAAAACTTGAAAATTGTTAACTGAAAAACAAAATAAGTATCCATCACCTGAATGGGATACCGTTACACCTGAAGCTAAAAATTTGATTAATCAAATGCTAACAGTTAATCCACATAAAAGGATTACAGCAGCGGAAGCACTTAAACATCCATGGATTTGTGTAAGTTGAAAAATGTTAAATGAAAAAATGTTTTTTAATTCTTTTATTTATGGATGGAAGCCAAAAAAAAAAAAAAAAAACAAATGAACAAAAACAAAAAATGAACAAGTGAACAAATTATTAATTATGTGACTTTAAATTATTCGTCCACACCCAGAATAATTGTGAATAATTTATCAGAGGTAAACTCTGCGGATCATCGTTCAAGTGAAAATCTTTACAAGAATTGTGACAAAGATGAGATCGCATTAAATTTATTTGTAAGAAATTTATTCTAATTTATCCAGTTTGAATTAATCTTGGACAAAAGTTGAGTAGAATTAAATAGATTTTGTAATAACATTGGCGCTACCATCGAGTGTGAATGTACTTTTAACGTAACGTGTCAAAATCTATTATTGTGTCAATGATAATTTTTAATGACATTAAAGGAGGAAATGAATCAACTGGATCGGTTTTCTTTAAATTTATAATTGAATATTCTCGTTTTGTTTTTGTTTCTTTCCCCAAAAATAAAAGAATAAATTTATTTTTAAAGGAAAATCTTTTAAGTTTTTCTCTTCTTTTTTTTTTTTTTTTTACTAATTTTTCTTTGTTTTCCCATTTTATTTAGCAAAGAGAACGTGTTGCTTCTGTTGTTCATAGACAAGAGACTGTTGACTGTCTGAAAAAATTCAATGCACGTCGTAAACTTAAGGTAAGTGAAAAATATTAACATTTTTTTCATTTGAAATTCATTTGAAACAACAACAACAAAAAAAAAATGTTTTTCTCTTCAATTTATTCGCCATTTTGATTTTTTATTTTCCCATTAATTAAAAAATTGATTGGTCCCGTTATAAATAATTCCCGTTAATTAGAAATATTTATAAGTGTTGACTTTTATCGATTTTGAATCAGATTCAAATATAAAAGTTTTCACTTTTTATAATTTTCATTATTTGAATTGTTTGAGAAAATCTCAATAAGAAAATAACAAAAAAAAAGAAAATAAAAAAAAAAAAGAAAAAAAATCAAAAAATGTGGAAAAATGAAAAACTGCGGTTTTTTTTTTTCTCAACCAAATGAAAAATATTTAATGTTTTGTTTTTCAACAGGGTGCTATCTTGACAACAATGTTGGCCACAAGAAATTTTTCGAGTAAGTTTTCTTTAAATTTCTTAATTTTCTTTGATAAAAATTTACATTTTTTTTTTCTGTTTATTTTTTTTTTTCCTTCATTTTCTTTCTTTGTATTTTGTTTTTTGTCTCTCTCTCTCTCTCTCTCTATATATACAAAATATATAAATATTATACATAAAATATCTCTGTCTCTCTCTCTCTTTGTCTCTCACTCACTTTTTCTTTCTGTTTTTTTTTTTTTTCTTTGTATAAATTTCCCCATTTTGTATTTATTTTTTTCTTCTTCTCCTTAATTTTCTTTTTATATTATTCTCTCTTTTTGTCTTTTTATAATAACAAATTTAATTCAAATTTTGTAAATAGAAAAATCAGAAGAAAAATTTCCCCATTTTCACTTCTTCTGGAAAATAGAAAAATATAGAAAACTAAAAGTTAAAAAAAAATTAAGAACCAAATTATTACAAGCCGATAATTTTTCTTTTCACCACACCCCCCCCCCCCCATTTTTTTTTCTTTTTTAAACGATTTTCCTCTTTTAAAGTTTTTACGTTCTTCGTGTTCCTTCTTCTGTTACATCTTTTTCTTTTTTCTTTTTACAACAGAAAATTTTTCTTGAACTCCAATAAAAAAAATTCCAAAATATAAAAAAAAAAAAACTTTAAATTATTTGTAATTTTAATTTTTCCTTTTAATTTTTCCGTTTTTTACTTATTTTTATTTATACATGTATGTATGTATGTGTGTGTGTTTGTATGTATGCATCTGTATGTAATTTATTTCACAACTACCCCACCACCACCACCACCCACCCCACACACTTTATCTATAATTTTTGTCTTGTCTTTTTAACTTTATTCGAGAAAAATTTTCTTTAAATAATTTTCCTTTTTTTTTCTTTGATTTTGATTTTTGTTCATTTTGCATTTTCACTCTTTTTCTGCTGATTTTCTTTTTTATTGTTGTTGTAATGAAAAATGTTTTACATTTTATGTCCGAATAGTTTTCTTCAAATTTGACTAAAGTACATCCACACCCCTTCAACACGCCCTTTACAACTCCCCTCACGACCCCACAACACTCACAACTTTTTCTTTTTTTATCAATTTCTTCTTGTGAAAAATATCTAATGGAATTATTTTTAAAATCACCATCTCCAAATCCCCCCAACAAACCCCTCCTCCCCCCCCCCCCACACACACTTGCAATTATTTATTTTGTTGTGAAATTTTCTTCTTGTTTGTTTAGAATTTTTTTCATTTTTTTTTTTTATAAATAATTTTCTCACTGAATTTTCACCTAAAAATTAATCAATAAATGCACAAAATTTCTTACCTTCTTCTTTCTTTATTTTCTTTTATTTTCTATTCTTTCTTTTGCCCCTAAAATTCACTCATCAATTTTCTGTAACAAATGAAAAATTTCAAATTGCAGAAAAACAGAATTTTTTTCATCCTCTTCACTCTCCGTATACTTTTCTCATCCCTTATCAGAATAAATGAAAAACAAAAAAATTATCACAATTTATAATTTTGCTAAAGTTCAGAAAATATAAATCAATCCGAATTTTCCGATAATTTTCTTTAATTTCAATTTTTCTCTTCAATTAATTTAATTTTTTTTTTTCTTTTGCAATTTTTTTCACAATAATGACAAAAAGTGTGATGATTGAAGAAGGTTTGTGTGTGTGTGTGTGTCTGTGTGTGGAATAAGATGAATGAATTTAACGTATAGAGAAAAATGTATAAATTTTCACCTGAAAAATAAACAAACAAAAAAAATAAAAATGAAAAGTTGGACAAATGAATTTTTGATGATCAATTTTCTGTGGGTGTGTGTGTGTGTGTGTGTGCATATTTTTATCTATTTTCTTTAATTTATACTTTAATTAATTTAAATATAATTTTCCTTAAAAAAAATTTCTCTTTTTCTTCTTCTTGTTTTTCGTTTTAGAACAAAAAAATATTTCTCATAAAAGTCAAAAATGTCAAGTTTTTTTTATTAGAATAAAAAACGTGACGCATTTTTATTTTTTATTTTGCGTCCGTTCCCCAATACTTACCCCATCACCACCAAAAATAACAAAAAACCAACCCCCCCCCCAAGAGAATTGTTTTTTTTTTTCTCTTTTTTTTTTTTTGTTTATTTTTTTTAAATTTAAGGAAAATTTCCAAAAAAAAAAAAAAATAAAAATTAGTGTCGTCTCCTTTCTTCTTTTTGTTCTTTGTTTCATTCTAAATGATGAAAATTAATTCTAAAATGATAAAATGTAAATTTATTTTTGGTTTCTTGTGTAACAACAAGAACAAAAATAAAAAAAAATAAAACAACAACAACAACAACAACAACAACGAATAATAATAAAAACAACAACAAGAAATAAATAAAATAAAAACAAAAAACAAGAAGAAAAAAATAAATTTAATAATTAATTAATAACAATTAATAACAATTAATAATACAACAACAACAACACATTATTCTTATATTAAATTTTTTCTCTTTTTCTCTTTTTTCCTTTTTCGTTTTATTTTTTTCATCAATGCTGAAATTACGTACGTCTGAACCTGAACTTTGAATTTGAATCGAAACAAAAAAAAAATAAATAAATAAAAATGCACAAATTAAATTAAAAACAAAAACAAAAAAAAAAAAACCAAATCAAATCAAATGAAAAAAAAATCAACTGCAATAAAAAAAAATCAACTGCAATAAAATCAACTCTTGTCAAATATCAACTCTTGTCAAATCAATTTTTGGTTTTGTTTTTGTTTATTCCGAATTTACTTTCTTTTTTTCTTTTTTTTTTTACATTTTCTTTACTTTATTTTATCGTCAAATTGTGTGTGTGTGTTTTGGTGTATTTTTTTTTTTTTGTTTTTTTTTTTTTTTTTACTTTTACTTTTTATCAAACAAACAAACAACAACAAATCAAAAATTAAACAATAAAAAAAAAAAAAAAACACCCCTGGTGGGAAAAAACTGAAATAAAATATAAATCAAATCAAATCAAAACAAACAAATGACGTTTAATAGAAAGCGGTAAGGATTCATTTGTTTTACAATTCTATCATTTTACTAAAATTTCTGTTAAATTTAAATTTAATTAAATTAATTTCTATTCTTTTGTTGTTTCTTCTTCTAATTAATATTTTTATTTTTTTTCCCAGTTTCCATTTTTTTCTTTCCTTCATTTCCAATTTTTTCCCCTCCATTTTTACTTTTTCATTATTTTACTTTTTTTCTTTTTTTCTTTTTTTGGGTTTTTTGTTTCACTACAAAGTAAGAATTTCTCTATTCCACCATCCCCCCAACCCCCCAACCCTCAACCCCATCTTCTTCTCTTTTTTTTTAATTGTACAAAATAAAATGAGATTTTTCTCTTATTAATTTCCATCGTCATTATTTTCGTTGTCTTCGATTTTCATTTTTTTTTCTTTCTTGAAAAAAAAAAAAAATTTTTTTGTTGTTTTCTTCTTCTTCTTCTTCTTCTTCTTTTTCTATGTTTGTTTTTATTTTCTTTTTCATATGCCGCCGCACATATTTTAATGTAGACGAATAAAAAAAAAAATGACCAATAATTACCAAATGATGATGATTTTAATTTGGTTGCTTTTTGGGGTGGAAATAAAAAAAAAAAAGGGTCAAGGTCATTCGCGTCGTGTGTAAAAATTTGGAAATATTTGGAAAAATTTTTACAAATCAATTTTTAAGATTTTGAAACAGAAAAAAAAAACAAAAAAGAAAATATTGAAAAACTGAAAACGGTTCAGGAAAATTAAAAAAAGAACAAAACAAATAAAAGAAAATTTGTGTTGAAAGAATAATTTTTAAAACGTGAAAATTTCATTGATTCTACAACAACCAAAAAAGAAAATCATTTCCCTTATACAAATCACCTTGTCTAAGGGAAAACCAAACAAAAACAACTAAAAAAAAAAATAAACTTCATCCAATGAACTTTTTACGTTTAAAAATGAAAATCAAATTGAAAATTTTTCTTGTTTTTTTTTTCTTTCTTTATTTCAAAATCTTAAAAATTGATTTTTTCGTTCATTTGTTTTTTTTTTTTATCTGTTTTTTTCTTCTTCTTCTTCTTCTTATTTGTTTTTTAATTTTTTTGCACGAAAATCAGTAAACAACAACAACAACAACAACAAAATGCTTTTTGCTATGAAAAGGAAAAACGAACAAAGAAAAACAAAGAAGACAGAATAAGAAAGAAAAAAAAGTCAAAACAAAAATAAAATCAAGAAAACAAAAACAAAAAAATTAAAAGAAAAGTGGAAAAAATGAAAATCGTATTAAGTTGAGACAATTATAGAATGACCAATTAAATTAAGGGTACAAGGAGTGGTGAGGTGGGTGGGGTGGGGAAGTTAATAAAAAATTAATTAATTTCTATTAAATTTTTCCAAATGTTTTTCCACAACGTTAAAATTCTCACAATTACTTTTGGGTTTAATTTTTTTTGTTTTTATTGTAATTTTTCGCCCCTTCCTCTTTTTTTCTGTTTATGTTGAAAATGGAAAAACAATCAATCTACTAATTAATATTTAATAATTTCTCACTTTTAATTATTATTTTTTCCTCCACCCCCCCAACCCCCCCCCCCCCCCCCCCCACCACCTATCTATCTCCACCAAACCCAACCGATTCTGATTTTTTTCGTTATTAATAATTTTATGTTCATCCCTTTACCCTTTACCCTTTACCCATTACCCTTTACCCTATACCAAACACCATTTATTATCGTATTTTTTTATTAATATTATTTACTTATCGTGCTTCTTTGTAATTCAAATTAATAACAAACAAAAACAACAAACAAAAAAAATTCAGTTTAATTGTTTTGTGAGTAAAAAAAAAAAAAAAATTCATCCACTAACAAAAAAAATAAATAAAATAATAATTCATCATCTTAATAATAATTAATCATGATTTTTATCATTACCATGATCATGGCATTATCTAATCATGCATAAAATATAATAATAATGTATTTCTATGTATTTGTATATTATATATGAATGTGTGTGTGTGTGTGTGTTGTGTGTGTGTGTGTGTGTGTGTGTGTGTGTGTGTGTGTTGTGTTGTGTTGTGTTGTGTTGTGTTCAAATGAAAGTCTTAAAATTTTAAATGCATTTATAACAATAAATGTGCAATTTATTGTGTAACAAGTGCGTACGTGTTTGTCGCGTATGTCGTGTGTGTATGTCTCAGCCTATTAAAATAGACATAATAATATTTACATTTATTTTATTTGAATTAATTCGTTTTTCTTATTTTACTTTTTAATTAAATTTATTCTGTTTTTTTTTTTTGCTAATTCTGCTATATAATGTTATTGTATATTTATTTATAATTATTCTGCTATAATAACGAGTACATTTTATTTATTTACCCATACATTTACATATTGTTGTTATGTTTACTCTTATTGTATTAATTATCGGCCAAAAAAAAAAAAAAGGAGAAAAAAAAGAGAAACAAAACAAATATAAAAAAGGACGCCATTTTTTTAAATGGACATTTTCATTTTTTTTTCTCTTGTTTTGCATCCTCTTTTTTTTTCTTTTTTTTTTTTGCTGTTCTTATTTTTATAAGTTTTGAAATTACGTTGCGCTTTTTTGCTCTCTTTATCCCTTTTTGTTTTTATTTTCCCTTTTTCTATAACAAAAAAAAAAAAAAGAAAAAAAAACCATATACAAACAATACCACAAAAGAAAATATGTCGTAGTTATTTATTTATGTGTGTTGGTGTGTAATCGCCATTTTTATTAAATAAAAAAAAAAAAAAAAAAGCTCCACATTAATCATTTTTCTCTTCTTCATTTATTTTTCAATCTTTTTTCATCTAAATAATATAATTCCTATATTTACATTCTCTCTCTTTCTCTCTCTCTATGTATCTACTCTCTCTCTCTCTCTTTTCTTTCTCTTTATTCACATTCTGTCGCTCTTACTATATGTTTTATTTTTTTTTATTTTTATTTACAAAATTAATTGTTAAATTTTTTTTAAAGTCAATAATTATCGTTTAGTGTTTTTAATTTATTTATTTTGTTTGAAATCAGATCAATGTTTTTAATTTAATTGTTAATTAATTAATTAATATAATTGTTAATATAATAATAAATAATTCGTATTAATTTAATCGTGTCACATTGTCTAAAATTTAACAAATATCCGAAAAAAAAAAAAAGTGAAAAAAGATTTCATTTAAATTTAATTCTAGAAGAAAGAGATGCACAATAATCTATTAATCTTTCTCTATTCGATTTGTATGGTCTTTTTAAGGTGTGCTTTCTTTGATCGATCCTGTTAAATTTTCTTAATTTAAACAAACAGGAATAAATCTGTTGAATTGTTTTCATATTTTCAATTTTTTTTTTCTTCTTTTTTCTCTTCTCTGTGCAATTTTTTTTTTTTTTTGTATAAATTCAACAAATGAAAAAAAGAAAACAATAAATTTTCCCGTTGTTTTTTTTTTTTTTGTATTAACGTAGACACAATCTGGTGGTTATTTTGGATATTCCTCTTTATATGAATATTCGTAATATATAAATTTAGCTTTCACCCTATTTGCTTGTATCTTTCTATAAATGTTTGTATAAATGTGTGTGTGGGTGTGTGAGTGTATTGGTGTGTATATTTAATGCGTAATAAAATATATATGTTTTGACCACCCCGGTATAAGACTCAATATATGACGTCAACACGGATTTTTATTTAATTACAATTGTCATTTTTTACATTCAATGTGATACGATTTTAATTAATTAATTTAAATAATGTTCATTTTTAATTTTTCTTGTTTTTTTTTTATTTATACTAACTAAACTGTTTTAATTAATTAGTGTTTTTTTTTGTTATTTTGTATCATTTATTTTATTTCGTTTTTTGTTTTGTTAAAAAATTTTGAGAAGAAAACAAAAAAAAAACAACAACAGCAACAACAACAGCAACAGCAACAGCAACAACAACAAAATAATTATAAATAAATTTTTATTTTTTCCAATATCCAGCCCGCTGAATATTCTATTATTTTTTCTTTCTTTATTTTGATTAAATTTTCTAACAACAACAACAACAATAATATTGTCAATATTGCCAAAAGTAGCATTAAAAAAAAAATAAGAATTTTAGAAACAAAAAAAAGAAACTACAAAAGAAACAACAAAAATTAACAATGAGAATGTAAAGACACTCTCTCTCTCTCTCTCACTCTCTATAGTTGTTGTTGTTGTTTCAAACGAATTGTTGCTGACGCATTCTGATTATTTTAAAAGCATTTTTTTTTTTAATTTGTTTCATTTTTGTTGTTGTTGCCTTTTATTTTTTATTATTTTTTACTTTTTTTTTTTCATTGAAATTTATCAAATCAAAAGTAAAATTAATTAAATTTTCTTTCTCTCTTCTTATAAATATATTTTAAAGGCAAAAGTATGATAACAAAAAAAGGTGATGGATCACAGGTTAAGGAGTCAACTGATTCAAGTACAACATTGGAAGATGACGATATTAAAGGTAGGACCCAAATTTTATTTTATTTTTTGGTTTTTCCATTTTTTTTATTAGTTTTTCTTTTTTTTTTTTGTTTAAAAAATTTTACCAACGACAAAAAAAAAAAACAAACAAACAGAGAAAAACAAGAGAATAATAAAGTTAGGGTGGTGGGGGGTATGGGGAAAAACTAAAAAAAAAAAAAACAACCAAACGGAGAAAAAAAAATGGAAAAACATAATTTTCCAACAGATTCCCCACGCCCCCCGCCAATTTCTCCTTTTTTCTTGTTTTTCTCGTTTTCTTTAACTTTTTTTTTTATTATGCTAAAATTAAAAAAAAAAACACAAAATTCCAAAATCAAAACAAAAACCTACAGAAAATCCCCCCGCAAAAAAAAAAAAATGCAAAGATCTTTAAAGAATAAATTTAAAACGGTGGGATCCCGTTAACCTCTGAAGCTTTTTTCTATTTTCTTTTTTTCGTTGAGAAAATTTTAAGAAATTAGTCAAATTAATTGTATAAGAGGGTGGGGGTAGGCTGATGATGACAATTACTTCAAAATTTAATTTGATTTTTTACAATTTTTCTGTTGAAGTAAAAACAAAAAATAATAAATTTTTTTATGTCACACACTCAACCCACCACCCCTCCCCCTTCCTACTGGAACATATTGAATTTGATTTTACTATTTAATGTCTTAAAAATTGCTTAATTTTCATCTCAATGTGACACGATCAACGTTCAAGATCCGAATATTTTTTGTTGAATCAAAAATTGTGATAATCTTTCTCTCTTTCTCTCTCTCTCTCTTCTTTCTCAAACACAAATTATTGTCACATTTTGAACATTTTAAACCTTTTAACCTGCTAGAGTAGGACCAAACAAAAAAAAGGTGTGTTTGATTTGATTCAAAGTGATCGTGTTGACTTTTTATATAAATTATAAAAGTTGAATCGTTGAATTCAACAATAGAATCGTTGTCACATTTTATTTTCAATTATCTTTGTGTTTGAATAAATTTTTACCCCGTTTTTCTCTCTTACTTTAATTTCCCCCCACCCCTCCTTTGTAATTGTTGTCTTTTAATTCTTATGAAATTCTTTTGATGAGAAAAAATACACAAAAAATATTGCAATCACCAGGGTATGCATTAGACATTTTTAAGGGAGGCCACGAGGGGTGTGTTTACCCCAATACACTTTTGTTATTTTTATTAATTATTTTTATACTGAATTTTCCTTAGAAAATTGTAGACAAATTTTTCTGTATGGAAAAATCTCTCATTTATTCTTCATCTTTTTCTTCTTCTTGTTCTTCTTCTTCCTTTTCTTCTTCGTAATAGAAAATTGTTTACACTAAAAGAAAACTATACAAATAAAGAGAGATAATCTTCTGGAAAAACTCTTCTGGAAAAAAACAAACCCCCCCCCCCACTCCCAAAGGAATTGAAAATCAATAAAGAAAAATCAAAAAAATAAAAGAAAAATAAAAGTTTTCATTTTTCCTTATATAAAAATATCTTGCATTTATTTTTTATTGAATTTTCCCAACAGAATTGTTTTATCATTTCTAATTATTTTTAACTTCACTTCCTTCATCTTGTCACTCTGTCACTCTCTCTCTCTCTCTCTCACACACTCTCTAATGTCTTTAATTAATTATAATGAATTATTGTTCGTTGTCTTAACTTTGTTATGAAATTTTTTTTTTCAATAATTTCTTTCCGCAATTGTCGTTTATCTGAAATAATCCAACCCCAACCATCGATATATTTAATTTTCTCAAAGGACATAAACAACAATTTTACTTTCTGTCTTTGTTTTTTTTTTGTTGTCTCTGTGAAATAGAAAATGGGATAAAGTTTTGAACATAAAATGGAAAGAAAAAAATCTACAAAAAAAAAATAAAGAATAATAAAGTTGACAATTTATTTTCTTTGTTTTTTTTTCATTCATTCAAATCAACCCACACACACACACACACACACACACACACACACAACAGACAACAGGCACACACACACTCTTAAGTTTACACGTTTACTTGAAGACATTTTCTCGTTTCTTTTAAAACTAAAAACAAAAAAAGGAAAAAAAAAAAGAAAATATCATTTTCCTAACTTTTCGCCTAACGGCAATATTTGTTTTCTTTTCAAATTTAATTTTTCTAAATAAGTTTAAATAAGAAAATTAGGTAACACATCCACCAACTTAGATACGAACGTTCCTTTTTTTTTTTTTGTTTTCTATTTGAGTTGCCAAAACCCCCCACCCACCCCCGTAAGTCATTAACGCACTAAATATTTATTTATTGTCGGCTTATTATTCTTGTTATTGTTGTTGCTACTTTTCCCATTCAATTTTCTATCAAAAAACAAACAAACAATTTAAAACGGACACGTGTTACTTCAAAATATTATCATACTAAATGGATTGAACACGGGGGCATTGGGGGTTTGTGAAAGGAAGTGTTTGTTCTGTTTCTTTTTCTTTTTCTTAATTTAATCTTGTCCTGAATAATGTAAATGACAAAATTATTGTTGTTGTTTTTGTACCTCCTCTTCTTCTTATAAAGAAAAGCTATTTTGGAAAACCTTAAAAATCTATAATGTTGTCGTCAACAGCAACAACAACAACAACAAATAAACAAAAAAAAAATCCTTTCTTGAACGTGAAAAATAGAAAATAACAACAACAACAACAACAACAACGACAACTGATGAAAAAAGAATAGAATTGAAAGTAAACTAATTACATTATGTAAAATGTTTGTAAAAATAATATACAAGAGAGAAAGAGAGAAACAGCCAAAAGTCAGACAGTGTAAAATAAAGACACAATAGAAAAATAACCTTTTTTAGGATTAAATAAAATAATAACATAAAATTAACACAAACATTGTCGTCCATTTAAATAAGAGAGGGGTGGTCGGGCACGGTTTTGCAGATGATGAAAAAAAGACGATAAAGTAGATTTATAATGAAAATCGAGTAAAAAATAGGAAAAACAGGAAAAACATCAATAATCCTTAATAAGTATCACTGTCATTTATCTCTCTCTCTCTCTCTTTTCTCTTTCCATTCATTTTTTTTTTCTCTCTCGCTTGGCATTAATGAAAATAATAAATAATTTGTGCTGTTCGGGGTGTGGGGAATTCTATTTAATACATAATTTAGAAAGTGTTGTTGTTGCCAATAATTAATCAGTTTTATTTGAATTTTTGTTGTCTAATTGAATCATACAACAGTGAAATGTTAGAAAAAAATATATTATTGATACAATTAAGAATTTATAAGAAAAATTTGTTGTTCTTCCACTCACTACTAACGGTAACGGTAACGTTACGTTACATTAAGTTTACACCATCTATATTTACATCCTCATACATCCACACACACACACACACACATATACACATATACACATATACACATACAAATACATACATGCATATATGAATTGTATCATTATTTAGTTGCGTTTTAAAGTGAAGAGAATTTCTAAATTTGCTTAAAAAGAAAATTCAAAAAAAAAAAAAATTATAAACAGAAAATTAAAGTAAAATCCATTTTCAATTCATTTCAAGAGAAATATTTGTTGTTGTTTTACAAAAAATAATTAATTGTTAACGAAAAAAAAAACACATACACACTCACACACACACACACACACACACACATACACACACACATGCAAATACCATAAAAAAATTTATCGAATGAAAAACAAAAGTTTGAATTTTATTTCATTTTTGTTTTTGTTAATTTTTTTGCCAATATTCAACTTTTCATTGTTTCTTTTATTTATTAATTATTATTAATTCTCACTCTCTTACTCTCTCACTTTACTTCAATTTACTCTCATGCTCTTTTTTCTCAAATTAATTATCGTCTCTTAATTTTTTTGCTTCTAAAATTTTCTCTTCTTCTTTTTCTTTTTGTTTAATTTTGTCAAATATTTTTTACATTATTTCTTTTCTTGTTATTTTCAATGAAAATTTAATTTTTCTTTTATTCTCTTTTATTCTCTTTTATTCTCTCTTTTCTCTAATTGTTGTCATTTTATCCATATACATCAACAATAAATGCATGAAAATTGAATTCCTTTCTCTTTATTTTTCAAAGTCAGAATATTACTTTATCTCTACTCTCCCTCTCCCTCTCACTCTCACACAAATTTTTCTAAAATTTTCACCTTATTTTCCTATCCTCTAATTATATTTTTTTTTTTGTATTTCGAATAGAGAAATTACAAATGAAAATTTTCCTTATCATAAAAATCATATTTTTATTTAACGTAAAAAATTTCTTTTAATTTTAAATAATTAACAAAAATTTTTTGTTGTTTCAAGTCAAATTTTATCGGGAATTATTTGAGTGAATTTAGATGTTGGAATGTGAATTAACATTCATTCTAATTCAATTAAATAAATATTTTACACACACACACACACTCAAACACACACACACACACACATACACACAATTAATAATTTTCTTATATAAAAATGCAAGTAAATAAATTTCCTAACCCTTTTTGTCGTCTCGTCTTTTGCTTTTATTTTCTACTTTTAATCAATTTTTCTTTAATTCTCGTTAATTTTCTTTTCTTTTTTTCTATTTTTCTTCTTCTTCTTCTTCTTCTTCTTTCTTCAATAAAATGAATTTTTAAATTATTTTCACAGTTTCAGTTAAAATAAAAAAAGAAAAAAAAATTTAAATGCAACAAATTTTTGTTTGTTTCATTTTCTTAAATCTTGTTGTTATTTTTCTCTTTCTCTTTCTCTCCCCCTTTCTTTCATCATTTTTCTTCTTTTTTGTTTTTTTTTTTTTCTTTTTTTCTTTTGATAATTTTCTTGATGTTCTCTAAATATTTCTGACAATAAATAAAAAGTGTATGTGGACGACACAAAGTTTAATTTATTTATTGGATAAAAATTTATTTTAAAAAAAAAAACTATTTTTTTTTTGTATTTTTTCTCTTTTTAACTTTTTTTCCATTTTTCTTTTTGTTGTTGTTGTTGTAATTCTTTTTCCACATGAACAAAAACAAAAACAAAAAAAAAAAAGAAAAAATCCCTATAAAAATGTCATAAAAAACAATGCTACTGTAATTATTGTACTTCTTCCAATAAATCCACCTAAACCAACAAACCCTCACGCCCCACACCCCTCACACTCTTAAAAAAGTTTAAGAAGAAAAAACGCATATCTACACCGACCCCCCCTCTGTATATCACAACAAAATAAACCAATCATCCCCTTACCCCACTCCCCTTAGTATCACCCTCTTACTAACCCCCCCAACCCCACCCCCCTCCCTTATACTTTTACCCCCTATTGCAAAAATATCACAAATAAATAAAATTCCACAAAAAAGAAACAAAAAAAAAACAATAATTAACTCCAATCACCAAAAAAAAAAAACCAAACCAAACAAAAATCTCTGGTAAAAAGAAAAACAAAACCCCCCAATAAACATGCAGGGAAAAAAAAATCCCAACCAAAAAAAAAAAAAAAACAAAAAATTAAAATTAAAAGCCAAAATTATTAAATTATTTTTAAGTTTTTAGTTTAGAAATTAGAAAATAATAAAACACAAAAAAAAAAAATAAATAAATAAATAAAAGTAGAAATTCAAAACAAAAATAAACCAACAAATTTTTTTTCTTTTCTTTTAATTTTCTTTTAATTTTTTTCTTTTTGTTTTTTTTTTTCGTTTCGTTTTTTTCTTTTTTTTTTTTTTTTCTCGTTTCATTCCTATTCTTTGATAGAAGATAAAAAAGGAGGTGTTGATAGGAGCTCAACTGTTATTGCTAAAGAACCAGAAGGTAAAAAACAAAAAACAAAATAAAATAAAATAAAAAAAAAAAAAAAAAAAACAAAAAACAAAATAAAAAAAATATTTTAGTTAATTTAGTTTAGTTTTAGTTTAGTTTAGTTACAATTAGAGAAAATTTATTTAACAAAAAAAAAAAAAAAAATTAGTTGTTAGTGTTTTTCTTCATTTTTTTTGTTTTTTTTTTTCAATGTTTCTTCATTTCACCACATTTCACTTTTTTTCACTTTCATTCTTTTTTTTTTTTCCCCCCATTTTTTTCCCACCATATTGTTTTCTCACTCACTCACTCTCTCTCACTCTCACATTCTCTTTAGTTCTTTCATATTTTTTTAATTTTTTTTTTTCTTTCTCTCTCTCTTTAATTTTTTGTCACCCTTTCATTTGGACGCCATTTTAGTTTCGTAGTTTCTTTTTTTTTGTTCTCTTTTTGTTCTTGTTTGTTGTTGTTTTAATTAAAAAAAAAAAAAAAATTCACCTTAATTATTTACTAATTTACAACAGAGAAAATAAAATGAAAATTTTACGTGAAAATTTACAGTCAATTTTTCAGTTTTTGTTTATTTTCTTTAGTAAAAAATTAAATTACAGAAAATTGTTAAAATGAAAATTCACGGTTATTTTTTTTTCTGTGTATGTGTTTCCACATATGAAAGAAATTTTTCCTTTTATTTTCTTTACAATCAAAAAAAAAAAAAAAAAATTGCATCAAAAATTTTGTAGAAAGAACAAAAAAAAAAAAAAGAAATTCACAAAAAGAGAAAAAAAAACCAAATCAAAAAAGAAAACTGTGTCCTTTTTGTGTGGTGTAGGAAAAAATTAGTAAAGACATAAAAAGAAGAAGAAGAACGAAAAAAAACGTATTAATTTTCCACACTACCGTTACTGTTTACCCTTACTCTGTACTAGTAGTGATGAGATGACGAGCACGGGACGCGGAAAGTACAAAAATTAAAAATATTTTCACTTTAAACGTCATTTGGAAATTTCAACATTTCCACCACACACACACACACACACACACACACAGTTTTCAAAAAGAGTTAAAACAAATTAAATTTGCTCTTCTTCTTCTTCTTCTTCTTAATTTTTTGTGCTCTTGTTGTTGTTGTGATTGTTTCTTTTTTGTTTTCTTTCTTTTTTGTTCAAAAAAAAAAAAAAACGCATCAACACAAAAGAATTTAAAAATTAAATTAAATTAAAAAAAAAAACATTCTAGTTTTGTATCACGTAATTTTGTTAATTGTAGCATTTTTTTTTTGTTTCTCTTAGAGAAGAAAATGTATGTAATAATTTTCATTTTTCTTTTTCTATACAATTAATTTTTAATCTATTTTCTTCTTCTTATTATTTTTTATTTCGTATTTTTTAAATAATTAGAAAGAAAAAAAAACAAAAAAAAGAATTTTGTAAAAATTCTCTTTTAGTTTTCATTTTTCTTCTTCTTCTTCTTCTTTCTTCTTTCTTCTTTCTTCTTTCTTCTGTTTTTTTAGAAAAAACAAATAAAAATTATTTTTCTTTTTTTACAAGAGACAAAAGGTTGGACCCAAATGTTACGTGTGTGTGTGTGTGTGTGTGTGAGTGTGTATGTCCTGATCACCTGGTCACCTGATAAAAATGGAAAAATTTTCTTCAGATAAAGGGATAAAGGGTTAACCGATTACTGAACCTCAATCTCTGACAGTGAAATTAATAATTTCACAAATGTTCAAATGTTGATTGTGATGAAATGTAACATTAATGGGTCCAACTATTTATAATTTTAGTTAGCACCAGTTTATTTTTTCTTTGTTTTCATTTTTATTTTCATTTTCATTTATATTTTTATCTTCCAAGATAAATCGATACACTGAATCGCGTGGGTACTAAAAAAAAATAAAATTATATTAACAAAAAGTTAAACTTTAAAACAAAATTAAAAATAATAAATCTCTACCCATTCTTCTCCTCCTCCACCACATAAAGGGGGGTGAGTAAAAAAAAAAACTATAAAATAAAATGGCAAACTTTTTACCAAAAGAAAAATAACAAAAAAAAAAAGGAAAAAAAATGCCAACAAATGTGACAAGCCGGAAACAATTTTAATTTCTTTACAATTCACAATATTGACAAAGAATTAAAAATATGATAAGAAACAGAATTCAAAGAGGAAAATTCTTAAGGAAAATAAAAAAGAAAAAAAAGAGGAAAATAAAGAAGAAAATTCAGAAATAAATAAAATTCAAGAAATAAATCAAAACGGACAAAAAGAACAAAATTCTAAAATTTCTGTTTTTGTATTTTTTCAATTTTATTAGTCACCCCCACGCCCCCCCCCATACGTTTCTTTTATTGAAAACAGGTGAAAAAGTAAAATGAAAAATTCTTTTCTCATTCACCTACAACCCCCCCTTCCCCTTTACAGGAAATAATTTCATCAAAATTTTGATTTGTCATTTTTTCTTCTTTTCTTTTATTTTCTATTTTCTATTTTTGTTTTTTGTTTCCGTTTTCATTTTCCTCCACAACAATATTTTTTACAAAAACAAAACTTTTTTTTAATTTTTTTCTCATTTTCTATTTTTCTGTTTTTCTTTTTCTTTAATTTTTAATTGTTTATGTTTTCCCTCTCTATCTCTCTCTCTCTTTCTCTCTTTCTTTATCGGTTGTTTTTATTGTTCAACCGAAAATTCAATTAAATAAAAAAAAAAAAAAAATCTCACCAAATTTTTTTTTTTTTCTTTCAATTTGAAATTTTAAAGTTTTCCTTTTTTTTCTTTTTTTTTCCTAAATTTTTCGTTTTTCATTTTGTATCTTGATTTATTTTCATTATAATTTGTTCACATCTCTTTTGTGAATCAAACTAACAAAACGGACTCATTTTAATTTTGTTTCATTTTAATAAATTTGAAAAAAAAAATTTTTGTTTTTTGTTTTTCTCTGTTTTTCTTTTTTTTTTATTTGTGTTGATTTGTCTTTTTTTGAATTTTTATTTTAATTAATTAATTCCAATTAATCTTTATTGTTTGATATTTTTCACCTAATCCGTTTGTTAACAAATCAAAACCTCCTGCACACAATAAAATCTGTTTAAATTTGGATGACTTTTTGAATGATTGGAGGGGGAAGAAGAAAATAACAAATTCACGAAAATGTTTTCTCCTACAATTAGACAGATTCAATTGTGTGTGTGTGTGTGTGTGTAATTTTATATTGTTTACCTTTAATTTTTGAAGTTAATCTTTGAAAGTATTTTATTTTAAAAAGAAAATTATTTTCTAAATTTTAATTTTATTATTATAATTTTTTTTTTGTTAATTGGTCCAATATTTATATTCTCTCTCTCTTTTTTTTTTCTCTCTCTCTTTATATAATAAATAAAATCAAAATATCATAAACAAAACCAAAATAATCAATCAACAAATGAATGACACAAACATTAATCTCCGGATTTATCACCACATTTGATTGAATCGATTGAATGAATTCAAACAACAAAAATTAAAAAACAAAAATGATTGATTTAAGAAAAATTAGGTACTGGAACTGTAAATGTAACAGGTGTATTACCAAGTGTATTACCAACTGTATTATCAAATGTAATAACATCTGGTGTAACACCACCACAATCACCATCATCACGTACATCACAATCATCATCATCAAGTTTTCAAACAGTATTATCAAATATTGTTAGTAAAGTGCCAACAATCATAACACCAACAATTATTTCAACTGGTGGTAGTGGTGGTGGTGGTGGTAGTGGTGGTACAACAATAATTCAACCACAACAACAGCAACCACCACAACAACAACAACAACAACCGTTAAATCAACAACAACAACAACAGCAAACAACACAAGTTGGTGCAAATTTAATGCATACTGTTCAAGGTATCTTTTTCCGTTTTTCTTCTTCTTCATTTTCATCTTCATTTATTTTTCTTTTTTTTGGTTTTTTTCTTTTGGTTTTTCTTTTTCTTTTTCTTTTTACAGCGTTTTATATTTTTTAATTGTGTTTTTATTTTCTCTCTCTCTCTCTCTCTCTTTAATATTTTTGTTTTTGCTGCTTTTTTTTTCAGATAAACATTTGTCTCTCTCTCTCTTCCTCGGCGAGGATCAGAGAAGAGAAAGATACAATTTTTTCTTACGTTTTTGAGTTTTTTGTGTTTTTTTTTTCTTTCACAACAAATAACTAGAAAAATGTTTTTCGTTTGCCAATTTTTTTTTTTTCTTTTGATTTTGTTTTTTTTTTTTTTTTTGTTGTTGTTATATTTATGAACATTTATGAACGGAACGTTGTTTCATCGGCCACTAACCAACCAAGAAAAGAGAGGAGACAAAAAAAAATGAAAATCAAAAGAAGAAGAGGAACTTAAAAGAAATGAAGAAAAACGGAAGAAAAGTGAAAAGCGAAAAGCGAAAACAAAAAGAAAACCGTGTGTGTGTGTGTCCAAAAAGGGAGAAGAAACAACAAAATATAATTTTTTTTTTTTTCTTTCAATTGTGTTGTTGTTGTTTTTTTTTTTTTAATTTGTTTTTTGTTTCACAAACAATTTGATGAAATTTCTTCCTGTCTCTGTCTCTCTTTCTCTCTTTTTCTCTCTCCGTTTAATGTTCATTTTATTGAATTTAATTAAACCATAAAATGTGACAGCTGAATCTGCATATCTTCTGCATTCGTCTCAACAATCGGCTCTGCAGTCGTCTATGCAGTTTTCTGCAGTCGTCTCTGCAGTCTTCTGCATACATTCATTAGTGATGGACGTTTACAATTTATAATTTGTTATTTATCTTTTTTCTTCTTGCGTTTATTATTTTAAAAACTTTTCTTTTTCATAATTTTATTCGACTGAAAAGTTGTTTTGTTGTTTTTTTTTTTCTTTTATTATTTATTTATTTACCTCTTGCGTGTGGAGGTAATCAAAGACAAAAATAAAAGAATTAATATTTGTGAAATGCGACCGAATAACAACAAAAATTACAACAATAATAAATGTTGAAATAAAATCAAGTGTTGACGTCATAAAATAATAACAACAATAACAACAACAGTTATGTTGAATTTGAATTAAAAATAAATAAAAATGTTGTCTACACGACGGATGTCACTTTTTGATATTTATGAATTTTCATTTTCTTCTTAACCCTCCCGTCGTTTGCCCATCCAAAATGGGTAAGGATGCATAAGGTCAGTGGAAGATCATAATATAATGTGGGACGTGACTACAAATATAAAATTTATGTTTCATCTTTTTTTTTTTGTAAATTTATTTTTCTACATAGAAAAAAAAAAGAAAATTTGAAATTTTCTCTATTTTTCCCATAAATGAATTTATTTTATTTTTTCTGTTGATTTTATCGAATTGTGACCGACTTAAAAGTGACAACTAAAAGATGAATAAAAAAAAAGAAAAATGCGAGCAACACAAAAAATTAAGAACAAAAAAGTCTCGACGAGAGGAAGGAACCGAACGGACGAAAATTTGTAAACCAATACAAATAACTTTAAGAATAAAAAATATATTGTTGATGATATTTAAGGAAAACAGAGGAAAAACAAGAAAAAAAAACTTAAAATTAAAAAAAAATTAAAGAAATTTTTTTTTTTTATTATTTTGGAAAAAAAAATTAATTTTTTCTTTTTTGTTTCATTTTAATTTTTCACATTTATTTTTCTAATTTTCTTTGAAGTTTTTTTGTACTTTTTGTACTTTTCGTTTCTTCTGTTTTTTTTTTTTTTGTTTTTTGTTTTTTGTTTCTAAATTTTTATGGAAATATTTTCCTAATTAATTATTTTTACTCTCTTTCTCTATTTATCTCTCTCTCTCTCTCTCATTTTATCTCACTCTTTCGAAATTTATTATTAACAAAAAAAAAAAAAAACAAAAAAAAAGAAAAAAAGGAGGAAACTTTTTCTCTCCTTTTTTTTTTCTTATTTTTGTTGTTCGTTTTTTTTTTTCTGTTTTTCTTTTTCTTATTTTGTGTTTGTTTTTTTTTTTTTTTTGTTTTTCTTTTTCTTATTAAAAAAAAAAAAAACAAACAAAAAACAATCTAAATATACTTTTGATTTAAAGATATGATTTCTAACGCCTCAATTGATTCAATTAAAAAAAATGATTCAGTCGGAAGTCTGTCCAGTAGTGAATCTTTACATACGGGTAAGAAATATTTTATGTTCGTTTTTATTTTATTTTATTTTATTATTTGTTTTTTTTTTTTTCTTTTTTTATTTCCCTTTTTTAATTTTCTTTTTAATTTTTTTCTTTTTTTACAATTTTTTTGTTTATTTTGTTGATTTTTCTTTATTTTTTTATTTCTCTTTTAAGTTTTTCTTTTGAAGGAAAAAATCCTTCACTTATTTTTTTAATTTTTAATTTTTGTAGAAGAAAATGGGGGAAAAACCATTTTCTTATATTTTCTTTTGTTTTTATTTTTGTTGTCCAATTTGTAAATCCAATTAACCAATTTTATTTTATTTTTTTTTTGTTTTTCTTCTTTTTTCTTCTTCTAACAAGAAAAAGGAGAAGAAGAAACAAAAAAACAACAAAAATTCCTTTAATCCTCGCGTGTATCCACGTAATTTTTTTTCTCTTGTATTCTCTCTCTCTCTCTTTCGGTCTCTCTCTCTCTCTTTCGGTCTCTCTCTCTCTCTTTCTGTCTTTCTTTTTTCTTTTTGTCTGATTTTTTTTTTTTTTTGGTGAAAAAGAAAAATGGTAAAATTCATAATTATAGAGTCATGTGTATTTTAAAAGGGGAGACGGTGGCAACGACACACATTAAATCTCTTTTCAATAATCTCTAAATTTTCATATTAATTGAAAAATCAATTGAAAATTAATTAGCGTACCACTTTTTTGAGTTTTTTTTTCTTTTATTTTAATTTATTTTTCTTTTTCTCTCTATTTCTCTCTCTCTCTCTCTCTGTCACTCAACCATCACCAACAACCACCACCACTACCAACCCCAACCCGCCCTAACCCCTTTTTCTTTACCAAATTTATTATTATTTTGTTTTCATTTATGTGATCTCCTCCTTCCCTTCTTCTTCTTCTTCTTCTTCTTCTTCTTCTTCTTCTTCTTCTTCTTGATTTTTACTTTTACTTTTAACTAATTTCCTCTTTATTATTTTTATCTCTATATTTCTCTCTCTCTTTCTCTCTTATCTATCTCTCTTTCACTCTTTCCATATCTCTTTTATTTCTTCCTTATAAATCAATATTTTCATCAATTAAAAAATATTCAATATTAAATTAATTATGACGTTTTTTTTATTGTTTTTTTTTTGTGGTAAACCATTTTCTTCGTGATAATGAAAAACACTTTTTCTTATTTTTCTTTTCTTTTTTTTTTTCCTCTTTTTTCTTTTTTTATTTTAATTATTTTGCCCTTTTGTTTGTTTTCACCTAGCATACATTTTTTTCTCTTTTATTGTACAATGGAAATTTTTTCCTTATTTCTATTCAATATTCTGTCCTCTGCCCCACCCTCCCCTCTCTCTCTCTCTCTTTCTCTTTCTCTATCACTCTCTCGTTCTTACTATTTGTATTTATCTTTCAGTCCATAAATATTAACCCAAACGTATTCTTCATTGTAGAAGACAACATCCTATCTGACCTCCTACTTTTTTTTCTTGCCATTTATTAATTAATAAAGAAAATCAAATATTTTTCTTTTGATATACTTTCCTCTATCTCTATCTCACTCACTCTCTTTATTGTCATAATTTTTTTTATGTTCATTTTTGTAACCAAACATCCGAAAAGAAACAAAAAAAAAAGCAATAAGAAAATAATGTTTCCTCAAAATGATTTCCATAAATGAGAAAATTTGTTTTCAATATTAAAAAAAAAAAAAAAACATGAAAATAAAAGAAAACTTCAAATATCCGGTATTCTAAGTAGTTCACTCATAATAATTATTTTCTTTTTTCCATCAGACTTTTCCCATTTATTAATAGAATTTTCTTTCTCTTTAACAACCCATTTTTTTTTTATGATTTCCATTTTCTATTCAAACAAAACTCTCCAAGTTTTCCATTCCTCCCCTCTTCAGTATATCTACCTTTACTTAAAATTTGTCAGAATTTAATAAAAGTTCAACAATAAGTTTTGTGAAAGTTTCGTAAAAATAAAATAATTTTTTTTGTTTTATTTTTTCCTTTTTCTTTTGTTTTTCCCACATTTTTTTTTCTGTTTTGTTATTATTGTTATTATTGTTGTTGTTGTTTTTATTTCAATTCTTAACTCATAATGAAAAATTGTCTATTCCACTTATTCACATTTATTTATTTGTATTCATATTTATTTGTTTTGGTTTTTCTTTTTTTTTGATGTGAGAAAAAAAAATTAAATTTTCATTATCAACCAAAAAACAACAAAAACAAAACCTAAATTAAATTTAAAAAAAAAAAAAAAACCAAATGGCCACCTTTAATTATTTCCACAAGAAAAAAGAAAACAAAAAGAAAATGCATTCAAATTTTATTTCATTAATTTATAAATTTATTTTGATGTTTGTGACGTTTTTTTTTTTTCTTTTTGTAGTATCAAAAAAATTCCTCCTCCTTTTTTTTTTTGTTGTTAAATTTATTTGTCTTTTTCATTTTCAAATAAAGTAAAATTATAACTTGGAAATTTTTGGGAAAATTAAAACAATAAATGTTTTATCTTCTAATTAATTTACCTTTCCTCTTTCTCACCCACCATCCCTTAACTTATTTCAATAAATTCAAAAGAAAAAATTTAACCTAATCTCTCTCTTCTCTCTCTCTCTCTCTCTCTCTATCTCTCTCTCTCTATCTCTGTTTCTGTCCTTAACCTTTAACTTATTTAAATTAAATTAATTCAAAAAAAATGACTTCAAAAAAAAAAAACAAATTTCACTACAACAGAAACAACAACAATAACAACAACATGATCAACAGTATCCGCCATTTTATAATTATATTTTCTCTCCTTTTTCTTTTTTTCTTTCAATTAATTTTTTTTTTTTCATTCTGATTTTGATCCAATAACAACAACAACAACCAACAAACAACAAAAAAATTAAAAATTAACAATAAATAAAAGAATTTACACAAATTATAATTAATCAAATCAAAAATTGTATTTGATCATCTAACGGGTGATGTTTTGTTCTAAGTTGATCGATGACTGAGCAATATTTAATTTAAAAATACAACAAATAAATACGTCAACTTTGTTTAAACTAATTTTTCCATTTATTTCTATAATTAAAAATTAAAAACTTATTTCGATGACTAAATTTCGTAAACATTTTACAATTTATTTTCAAATTTTACTTTTAATTTAATTAATTAATTTTGCTCTATTTAAAAATTTTGAAATGATGAACTTTCATTTTGAATAATTGGAAGTTTTTTGAGGATTTGATGATTTTGTTTTTTTTTGTTTTTGTTTTTTTTGATACAAAAGGAACACTTTTAATTAATCTACTCTTCTCTCTCTCTCCTCTCTCTTTATAATTTTCACACTTATATTTTCATATTTCCTATTTCTCTCTGTCACTCTTATGTCTTATCTCTCTCTATGTCTCTCCATATATTTTTTCTTTATAATTTATTTAGAGTTTTTTTTTGTCTTTGTTGTCTTGTCGTTGATTTTTTTTTTTTTTTAGTTATATTTTGTTTTTTTTTTTTTCCGAATTGAAAAATTTTCCTTTACAAATATTTATTTTATTTTTTGGTTTTGTTTTGTTCCTTCAAACTCAGAAGCCACCCAAGAGTCACCCAAAAAAAAAACAACCGAAAAATAAATCACCTTTATTTAAATACACGCCATCACCAATCAGCACCCTTTAACCCATCACTCTCCACCCAAAACCCCTCATTTTTTTTGTTTTTCTTTTCAATTTTTTATTCAAATTTTCTTTCTTTTTTTTTTTTTTTTTTTGTTTCATTTTTGTTTCTGTTTTTTTTTCTTTCTTCTTCTGTTTTTGTTTTTATTCAATTCATTTTTGTTGTTGTTTTATATTTAATTTGTATTTAATTATTTCTACAAAATTAATGAAAAAAAAAAAACAATTCACGATCAACGGAACAATAAAAAAAAAATGTCGTAAAATTAAAAATTTAATTTAATTTTTGTTTTTCTCTTTTTCTTATTAATTATTCTTCTTCTTGATTTTCTTTTAATTGTTATATTTTAATTTTCTTTTAAAATTAATTCAAATTGTATTTTTTTTTAGTTTTTTTTTTCATTATGATTTTTTATTTTAACGTAAAAAAAAAAAAAAAAAAAACAAATTAAAAAAAAAAAAACGAAAAGTTTTTAAAAGAAAAGAAAAAAAAAAGAAGAAATAAAAAATAAACTCGCAAGACAAAAGAGTTGTGTTTGTGATCTTGAACAACAAACAAAAAAAAAAAATAGTCAATAGATTTTTTTTTTGGATTTGAAAAAAACAGAAACAAAACAAAACAAAAAAAAAAAAAAAACAAACAAACAAAGATAAAGAAAAAATGTTTGACGACAAAAAAGAAAACAAAAAGAAAAATCCTAAAAAGAAAAAAGAAAAAAAAAAACAAATATTTATAAGAAAAATGTTTTTGCAAAAAAAAAAAAAAAATGAAAATACGAAAGGAATTAATTAAATGCAATTAACACCAAAAAAAGTAAACCAATTAGTTACCCCGCCCCCCCATCACCACCACCCACACCGATTTAGTATCATTCCATCTTTTATTAAAGTAAACAAAATTATTTTATTTTTCTTCTTTTTTTTTTTTTATTTGTTTTAATTGTTTTATTTCTCTCTCTCTCTCTCTCACTCTGTGTCTCTCTCTCTCTTTTTCTTTTTTTTTTTAATTCTTCTTATTTAATTAGTCTTATTTGTATTCATTTATTAATTATTGAAGAAAATATTTTGAAAAAAGAAAAAAAAACAAAAAAAAAAATAAAATGAAAAAAAATTTCCATTTTTGATTGACGGTTTTAATTTAATTTTGGAAACATTTTTGACAAAATAATACACGAAAAAATGTGGAGACATTCTTTTTTGTCAAGTTCTATTCTGTTTCCAAACAAGTCTTCAAAAATAAATGTCTAAATTTATTGGAAACTAAATTACCGTTATTCAGTCAAATAAATTCTCTTAGAAAGAATTATAAATTTCTAAAAATTCGTTAGTGTCAAATTGTTTTCACATAAAACAAAATGTATTGTGTATGTGTGTGTGTGATGTAATATCTATTGGAAATTTTTCATTTTATTTTCATTTTTTTTTTTTTTTTTGCATTATCCAAAAAAATCTTTTTTAAATTTATAAACGTAATATGCCAAGGAAAGGAAAGGGGGAAAACACAAAAAGAAAAGAAACACAAAAAAAAAACGAAAATAAAGAGAAAACGGTTAAATACGGAAAATTTTATTAAAATTAAAAGTACAATTAAAGGAGGGGGATTGTCAAAAAATGACGAACCGTCAATGTTGACCAAATAAAATTAACAAAAAAAAAAAATACAAAATACAAAATGGTGAATAACGGTGATAATTTTAATTTGTTTCTTTCTCTTTCATTGTTTCTCTTTTTTTTCCATTCCTCTTTTCTTTCACTCTTTTTCTTTTTTTTTTTTTTTCTTTTTTTTTTTTTTAGTTTTTGTTGTTGTTATTTTTGAAAAATTTAATTTGTTTATTATTAAAATTAATTTTAATTAGGTTATTTAAAAGAAAATATACAAAAAAAAGAGAAAAAAAAATATATATATTTACCAAATTAACTTATTTATTTTATTAATCAAAAAATTTATTCAAAATTGTTAAAAAGTAAAAAAAGAAAAAAAATTATTTTAACCAAAAAAAAAAAAAAAAAATATTAAAGAAAATTTTAAGAACAAAAAAATATTAAGAATTATTAATAAAAATAAAAAAATTAAATTAGCAAAAAAAAAAAAAAGAAAATTAGAATTTGTGTTAATCCGAAAAAAAAAATAAAAATAAAACAATGTAGACAGATTTTCTGTGAAGAAAAAAGTAACAAAAAAAAAAAAAAATATAAAGAAAAAAATAAAAAGTAAAAACAAAAAAAAAGTACAAAATATATGAGAACCACCATCCAACCCCAACCCCCCCCCCCCCCCCCCCCCTTACCAAACATACACACTCACATACATCCACAAATACACACACACACACAGACATACACCCAAGCACCCACCAACCTCTTTCTTTTTTTTCTTTTTTTTTTAAAGAAATAAAAAATAATCACCGATTTATTTAATTTCTCCCCCACTCCCCCCCCCCCCCCCTTGCTGACATGCAATTAAAAAAAAAGAATTTATGTTGTTTGATTTCCATTTTTCACTTTCTCGATTCAAAAAAAAAATATATAATAATTTTTTTCTTTGTTTTTCTTTTCAATTTTCACTCTTTTTATTTGTTCTTCTAATTTTCCTTTTTCATATTCTTATATTTTCTCCATCCCTTCAAATTTTCAAAAGTTGTGTGCATTTAGTCTCTCTGTATTTTATTTTTGAATATTTTTTTTGTTTTTTTTTTTTTTTAGTTTGTTGTTGTTGTTGTTGTTGTTGTTATTGTTTCCTTTTGATTTAAAATCAAATCAATTCCTCAATAAATTTTTGTGTTTTCATTAATTTTCTTTTTTTTTTAAAAATATTAATTAACCAACCCCCACAAATCCTCTCCATACTTCAATTGCTTACCATTCAAAATTTTCTTCTTATTTTTTTGTCTATATTTTATCCACTCTTCCTTTCTCTCTCTCTCTCTTTCTCTCTCTTCTTTTTCTCTGTATTTCACCATTATATTTTACACTCTTTCTCTCTACAATTTTCTTAAATAAGAAAGAAATATTTTCAACAAACAAAAAATTGTTTTATTTTTAATTTTTTATAAAAATAAAATTTTCTTTAATTTTCTTCTTCTTCTGTTTTTTCATTGTTTTGTTTCAACACACAGGCACACAACGTTTATAATTTTGTACTTTCTCCCTCCAATTTTTTTTTTTTTTTGAGTTTTTATCATTCTGCCCTTTGCTAATTCTCCTCTCTCTTCTCTCTCTTCTCTTTATACATTTTACCAATTTTCTTCCTTTTACCATTTTTTTCTTCTTCTTTTTTTTTTTTGTTCTTCATCCAAAAATTCACTTTTGATTCTGTTTCCTCTTTTTTGTTCTTTATATTTTTTTTTTCTTTCTTTCATTTAAAATATTTCTCTCTATGTATCGCTCTCTTTTTCTTTGTCTCTCTCTCTCTCACTCTCTCTGTTTAATAATCTTTTATTTATTCTTAATATTCATTCGAATTCTTTTAACTTTAATTTAATTTAATTCTAAAATATATATTTTTTTTTGGCTTTCTTGCGCTTTTAAAAAAAAAAAAAAAAATCTCAACAAACAAATGAAAATATATTTTCTTTTTAAAAAAAAAAAAAATAAAAACATAAACAATCAACAACTTATGAAAATGTCATGAAAAACTTTTTTTTTTTTTTACAAAAAAAAACAAAAAAAAAAAAATTCTTAACAAATAAAAACAACCAAAAAAAAATACAACAAAAACAAAAAAAAAATTAACAATTAACTTGTGTAGACATAAGGATTGTATGTCCGGCCAAGGCATGTCATCAGCTTTCCACAACCACTCAATGTGCAGGTATGTAAATATATCAAATAAACACAGCAAACAAAAAGAAACATACAAACAAACATACAAACTAAACAAACTAAAAAAACTAAACAAGCAAACAAAAGAAACAACGAACAAATAAATTTAAAAAGAAAATTCACATTAAAAGAAAATGGTCCCATTGAGATATAAGATTGACTGTTTTTTTAATGAGCTTTTTTTTTTTGGTTAAATTGAAATTTTTTGATGTTTGTTTTGTTGTTGTTGATTAAATTAAAATAAATACAAAACAAAACAAAACAAAACAAAACAAAAATGTAAAATAAAAAAAAATTTAAAAATCTAACGCGAATTCTTTCAATTGAAAGCAAAAAAAAAAAGAATAAACAAGAAAATTATATTCAATCACACACATGCAAACACACACTAATATCCATATACACACATATACACAAACACACAAAGAGTTACCGTTAAAAAAAACCAACAGCAGAAGAAAAAAAAATACAAAACAAAACAAATTCCAAAAGAAAAAAAATAAATAAATAATTTGGAATAAATTCAAAACGTAATTTTTCCTTTCAAAAAAAGAAGAAAAAAAACACATAAGTTTTTTAAGCCAAAAGAAAATTATCTATTTTCCAATTAATAAATTATTATAAGAAAAGCCAATAAAACATTTTTAATCTAAACACAAAATAAATTAATAATTAATCTAATAATGCATTTTCTGCGCTATTGTGTTTTCACCATTTTTCTTTTTTCCTTTTTTTTTTTACTAATTCCTCTTTCTGTAATTTTTCATTCCTTTATTTCTATATGTGTGTGTGTGTACATGTGCGTTTGTGTGTATGTGTGTGTTAGAAATAAAAAGAATTATATTCTTTTTTACTTCTTATCACATATGGCACAACATACGTCACAACTTACACACACACACACAGAGAAAAAATATGAAGAAAATACAAAAAAAAAAAAAAAAAGAGAAAAAAAAGAAAAAAAATTAAATATTTCAGTGTAAATTTTTTTATATTCCGTTGAGGGGGGTGGGGTAGGGGAAAATAAAATGATACCATTTTGTTTTTTTAAATTGACGTGTCAAAACTTGACCCTAAATCTTTTTCCTAACGGAAAGAAAGAAACAAAACAGAATTTATACGAAATTTTATTTCCACTGAAAATTTATTTGTGGTAAAATATAATTTTCCAAAATCAAATAAAATAGAAAATATTTCTATACCCTTTATTTTTCTACTTATTCTACTTTTTCTACTTCTTCTTCATCTTTTTATTTCTTTCAATTCTCCACTCAAAAAACTGACGTAATGTTCGAAACGTATCAATTAATTATTTTGTTTACGATTTTCTTTCTTTCTTCTTCTTCTTCTTCTTCTTCTTTCATTTTTTATCTGTTTGTTTGTCTGTTGGATTTTGTCTACAAAAAAAATAATTAAAATGACATTTTTAGAAGAAAAGAAAAAAGAAAATTATTATTATTAAAAATTTTGTTGTGAAAAGTTGCGTGTGAGACAAAAGAAAATCTATTACAATTTTCTGCTCCTAATAACCACCCAGTCTAATTTTTTTTTATTGTTTTTTTTTGTGTTGTTTGATGTGCTTTTTTTTTCTCTGTTCCCCTCTTTATTTTTTATTTATTTTGATTTTTCAAAAAAGGAAATCTCTCCACAAAAAAAAAAAACCACAAAAATAAACAAGAGATGAAAATTCAAAATAATACAAAACAAAACAATATCAAATATAATCCGTCAAAATAAAACAAACAAACAAAAAAAAATTCCATCCAAATTTTTTAAATTTTCTTTTTTACTCTTAAGAAATTTTCCATTTTCTTTACTTTTTTCTATTTTTTTTTTTTCTATTTTTTCTATTTTTTTTTAAATTAAACCGAAAACGAAAAAAAAAACACAAACAATTGGAAAACAAAAACTTGAACAGAGATGAAAAAAAAAACGACAAAGAAAAAAAAAAAAAGCAAAAGTAAAGAATCCGACACCCTTGAACACCCATCAACCCCCCACACCCCTCAAAACCTACAACCCAATCATATATATATTTATATATACTCTGTCATTTGTTGTTGTTGTCTAAATATTTATGTAAAAAAAAAAACAAAAACCAACCAACAAAAACCCATTCTGTATTTTTTACCCAACAGTTTTTTTTTCTGTTTTCTTTTTTTTTTTGTTCTCTCTCTTTCTCTATGTCTCTCTTTCTATTTTTTTTTTTTTTTACCCCACCTTTTTTTTATTCTCTTTAATTTTTAACCATTTTTTTTTTTGTTTTATTTTCTTGTTAATTTTTTGTTTTTGTTTTTATTTTTGTTTTTGTGTTTTTTATTTTTGTTATAATTTTCTTTTAAATGATTTTTCTTTTCTTCTTTTTCTCTTTTAATTATACAAAAGAAAAATAATGCAAATAATTTAATTTTTGTTTCTTTTAATTTATTAAAAAATATAAAAAAAAAAAAAAGCACAAAAAAAAAAACAATTAAAACAATAATGATCAAAAAGAAAAACTAAAAGAGAACAAGACATAAAAAATGATGAAATTCGAAATTTTCATTCGTTTTTTTTTTTTTTCGTTTGTTGTTGTTGTCTTTTTGTTTTCTTTTTGTTTATTTGTGTTTTATATTTTTTTTTATATGAATTATTTTTACGTTTGTTTTCTTTTTTTACTTTCTTTCTTTCTTTTCTCTTTTATCTTTTGATTTTCATTTGACAAACAAAAAAAAAAAAAAAAAATTAAACCAAAACCCAAAAAAAAAAAAGTAAAACTTTAAAAAAAAAAAAAAACAAACAAAAATTAAAAACTAAAAAAATTAAATAAAAAAAAAATATTTAAAACAAAAAAAATCAAAAACCTACACAGCTCGTCGTCAAGAAATAATTAAGATGACAGAACAATTGATTGAGGCAATCAATAATGGTGACTTTGATGCATACACGTAAGTTAATTTCTATTTTTTATTTTATGTTTATCTTGCAAAGAAAATTCATCTGAATAAATTGACAAAAGATACAATAAGAATAAAACAATAATCGATAAATAACGAATAATGTTAAGATCAGCATTTTTATTGTAAAATAATTAATTATGTGACAACTACCAGTTACCAGTATTATTGGCACCCATGCATAAGTATATCTGTTTCACATATACCCAATGTCACATATGCCATTGTATCCTTTTACTCAAAAACCAGTTGAATGTTACACATTCCATTGTATTTTTCTACTCAAAAACCGGTTTCATTTAACGGGATTTATCTGATTAATTTCTAATAATCCGATTAGTTGAATTTAAATGTGAAAATTGATAAACTACAAAAGTACATCAATTACAAAATTAATTATTCAGACATTTTATTCTTTACAATATAAATACAAAATTTTCTTATTAATGAAAATTAATTTATATTTATTTATAATTGTTTTCTTTTTAATTTTTCTAAGGAAAATATGTGATCCACATTTGACAGCATTTGAACCAGAAGCACTTGGTAATTTAGTTGAAGGAATGGACTTTCATAAATTTTATTTTGAAAATGGTAATTGTAAATATCCCCCACTATTTAATTTTTAATATTTGAACAAAATAATGATTGTGGTTTCTTTTCTTTCTCTTTCTTTTCTTTCTCTCTCTCTTTCTCTTTGTTCATTATTATTATTATTTTATATTTTATTTTTTTATTGTTTTTTATTGTTTTTTTTTGTTTCAATAAGTTCTTGGTAAAAATTGCAAAGCCATCAATACAACTATATTAAATCCTCATGTACATTTGTTGGGTGAAGATGCTGCTTGTATCGCTTATGTCAGATTAACACAATATATAGATAAGTAAGTATTTGTCTTTATTTCGTTCGTCTCATAATAAAATTAATAATAAAAATTAAATTTAAAATGTTATTTATTTATTTAATTACAGACAGGGTCATGCACATACACATCAATCAGAAGAGACACGTGTATGGCATAAAAGAGATAATAAATGGCAGAATGTACATTTTCATCGAAGTGCAACTGGTAACATTAGCAGTGCAACACCATTTGATTTTGTTAATCATCATAAATAAATACTAATATTTTTCATCATTATTATTATTTCAATATTAATATTATTGTTAATTTAAAACAGATAAAAAAAATATGTAAAAGAACAAAAAAAAAAAAACAAAAAACAAAAAAATAACAAAAGCAAAAGCATAAAAAAAAAGATAAAGAAAAAGGAAGAAAAGCAAAAAAAGAAAACAAAAATTTAAATTAATAAATTAATGGAAAAAAAAGAAGGAAAAAGAAAAAGGAAGAAGGAAAGAAAGAAAGATAAAAAATCATAAGAAATTGATAAAAGAAAATTATTTATAAACGGAAAAGTAAAAACGGCAAAATAATGTGAACAATGTTGTTTTTTTTTTATTCATCAAACAAAAAATTTAAAAGAAAATCTAAAGAAAAATCGAAAGAAAATAAAAAAAAATAACTAAATAAATCATATTTATAAACGTTAAGTTAATGCGGAAATTAAGTAAAAAACAGAATTAAGGTAAAAGAAAGAAAAAGTTAAAGCAGAAGCGCCAGAATAAAATGCGTGCGCGGCCCAAATTAAATTAATTTAAAAAAATATATATTAGAAGAAGAAGAAGAAGAAAAAACCAAAAGGAAAATAAAAACGCAGCAGAATGTAAATGTAAAATTTATATTTATGAATTTAATGTGAATTTATGAATTTATGATGAAAAATAAAAATAAACATAAAAATCTCTATATAAATATTGAAAAAAAAAATAATAAAAATAAATAAAGAGAAAAATTTAATTATTCGATTTAAAGAAAATTAAAAACAAAAAAAAAAAAAAAAGCAAAAAAAAAAAATATAAAAAAAAAAAAAAATTTTACCAAAAAAAAGAAAAAAGAAAAGAAAGAAAAAATTTACAATAAAATAATAACAAAAAAAAATCTCTCTATCGTTCTCTCTCTCTCTCTCTCTCTATCTCTCTTTAATTAAAATTTAAATTTTTAAACTTAAAACTTGAAAAACTTAATAAATAAAAAATTAAATAAAATTAAAAAAAAAAATATTAAAGGAAAGCGAATTGAACTTTTTTTTTTCTTTTATTTAAAATTTAAAAATGTAAAATTTTAAAAAAGATGAAGATGAAGATGAAGAAGAAGAAATAATAATAATAATAATAATAATAATAATAATAATATTGAATTTGTTCCTTTTTCTTTTTTCTTTTCAAAAAAAAAAAAAATAAAAAATCATAAAAATTAATTAAAAAAAAAAAATTTAAAGTAATAAAAAAAAAACTAAATAAATAATAATATAAAAAAAACTCCCCCTCTCTCTACATTTTTCTCTCAAAACTTGATCGTTTTTTGCTCTATTTTCTTAAATTAAAAAAAAAAACCAAAAATTAAAACTAAAAAATTGTCAAAGAAAACAAAACAAAAAAAAACATATTTAATGAAGAAAAACTAAAATCTAAAAACTAAATAAAGAAAAAAAAACATAATTAAATTTAAACAAAAAAAAACCTATTTGAAATCTTTGTAGCAAAAAAAAAAAAAAAAACAAAAAGAAAAAAAAACAAAAAAAAAAAAATAAAATAAGAAATACAAAAAAAAAAAGTCTTAGATATGAGATTATTATTAAAGAATAAATTATAAATTTAAATTAAAACAAAAACAAAAACAAGAAGAAAAAGATGAAAAGTAAAACAAATAAAAAAAATATAAAATAAAAAAACACACAAGAGAAAGACGCAAAAGAAGAAGAAGAAAAAGATGAAAATTTGTGAGTAAAGAAAAAAAGTATTGAAAAATTAAATGAAATTATTAACAGAATAATAATAAAGAAACTCTTTCGCTCTCTCTCTTTTTTTTCTCTCTCTCTTTTTGCTTTATTAAAATTAAAAACTGAATTTAACTTTTGATGAATTTTTTTTGAAAATAAGAAAATCTCCCTTTAAAATTAACTAAAAAATACACAACACACACACTCATATACACATACACACACACACACACATATATACACAAACGCATATGTTAAACGTATTTAAGAAAAGATAAAAAAAAAAGGGGGAAAACTAATCAACAATGAAAAAAAGAAAGAAACGAAAGAAAGAAAAAATTCATAACTTTTTCGGTTTTTTCTTTATTGTTTGTGGCTATTGTTGTTCTTGTTGTTGTAATAATACTCAATTTATTCAATTTTTGTAAACTTAAAGAAGAAAGTAACTGAAAAATAATATATCTTTCTCTCTCTCTCTATCTCTCTATTTATATAAAGTAAAGTAAAACAACAAAACAAAATTCATGTTTAAGTTGAGAGTTGTTTTTTATTTTGTCATTCAGAATTTCTATTCAGACAGAATTATTATAGAATACAAACAAACAGTCGAGTTTGTAAAAAGAAAAATTAAAAGAATAAGATGAAAAAATTGAGAGACAGACAGAAAGAGAATTATAATTTTTATGATTAAGAGGGGATGATAAATAATGGGGAAAATGGGGAAAAGTTTTAACAAAAAATAAAAAAATTATGTATTCAGATTGTCAAAAGAAAAAAAATACACACACACATACAGAGAGAAAACAAAAAGAAAAATCAATGGAAATTTATTAATTTTTCTTGTTTACCCAAATATTTACAAACAATCAAACGAATGTGAAGAAGACAAACAAATCATATCCCTAATTTTTTTCATTCTCTCTCTATCTCTCTCACACACACATTCTCTCTCTTTAGATTTTTAACTTTAAAAAAAAAGTCTTCTTCAATTCTTTCTCTAAATCTCTCTCTAACTCTCTCTCTCTATTTAACTCAGTCTCTCTTTATTATAATTGTGTAAAAGTTTCTTAAAACTCAAGTTTTATCTGAAAAAAAAATGAAATAAAAAAAAAAATTGTGTCGTTATTTTTAAATTAAAAGAAAAACAAAAGAAAAATCTTTATGAAAAATAATATTAATAAAAAATAATAAAAATAAACAAAAAATAAAAATCCATTTTCCCTTGTTTTTTCTTTTTCTTTTTAATTTGTTTTTTTTTTTTTTTTTTGTTTTTATTTGCCTCCTTTACAACTCCTTTTTTTTGTCTTTGATAAACAACAATTTTAACAACAACAAAAAGTTTGTTAAAAAATATAAAAACCAAAAATGAGAATTTCTTGTTTTTTTTTTTTATTTTCAGAAAAAATTTATTCAGATTTTCAAGAAAAGAAAATAAGAAAATTGGATAAAAATCAGCAAACAGCTGATTTTGCTTTTCAAAATGATCTCGATTTCAGGTAATAATTTTCTATATTTCAATAAAAAAAAAGAAAAAAAAACGGTGTACGTGATTCAGCTAAATTCTAAACAAACGGGCTGACATAATTTTTATGATTTAAAATTCGTTAATATTGTTCGTAATTAACGGACATAACTTTGAGAAAATGTCCTTTCGTTTTTAAAGTAAGTCTAAACAAAACGGTTCTAAGAATTTCATTAACAAAATAAAAAAAATCAAAATCAAATGGAAAGAACAGAAAATTTTACTGAAGGTCTCTAATAAGAAAATTAAAGATTTTCCAATTTTTTTCTAAATTTTCAATTAATTTTCTGCAATTAAATTATTAACAAAAAATTAAATCAACAGAGATCAAAGAAAGAAAGAAAGAAATGAACGAGGAATTTTTAATTATTAATTTAATGTGATGAAAATTGAATCTCTCTATCTCTCTCTCTATCTCTTGCTCTTTCTCTCATTGGGTAAATTATTAATTGTTTATTTTTCGTTTTTTGTTTTTTTTTTTTTTCTCCCCCCATTTTACTGATAAAAATATTAAAAGAAAATGGAAAAAAGAAACTAAAAAGAAAATTTCTTAAAGAAAATGGTGAAAAAAAAAAAGCTAAAAACAAAAAACGAAAAATTATTAACGAAAAGAAGAAAATAAAAGAAAAGAAAAAGAAAAATATTAAAGAATATTAAAAGAAAATTAATAAAATAATAAATATTTAAAAGAAAAAATGAAGAAATAAATTAAATAAATAAATAAATTAAAAAAAAAAAATCTAGATAGGAAACGAGTAATAAAAAAAAAAATAAACCAATTTAATTAATTAATAAATTATTGAATTAAACCAAAAAGAAAAAAAAGCAGAAAACAAAAGAATAAAAAACTTTAAAAATTAAATTTAACTAAATTAATTAAAATTAAATATTAAATATGAAAAAAAGAAAAATAATAATAATAAAGGTAAAAAAAAAAAAAAAAAAAGGATTATTAAAAAATTTACAAATTTAAAAATATTTAAAAAAAGAAAAAAAATTAATATTAAAATTAAATTTCAACAAAAAAGTCACAAAAGAAAACAAAAACAAAAACAAAAACAAAAAAAAAACCTTAAAAACTCTAATTTAATTAACATTAAAATAATGATAAATAAAGTATAAAAAAAATTCTTAAACAAAAAAAAAAAGCAAAAAAAAAAAAAAGCAAAAAAAAAAAAACTTCATAAATAAAAAAAAAATAATAAAAATTTAAAAAAGAAAATTTAATAAAAAAAAAATAGAATTTTAATTAATTAAAAAGTCATCTCTCTTTTTTACAAATTATTAAATTATTAACAAAAAAAAAAAAAAAAAAAACAAAACAAAAGAAAAGAAAAAATAAAAATGCAAAAAAAAAACGTAATAAAATTTATTAATATTCATTAAAGAAAAGTTTAAAATTAATTTTAATTAAAAAAGGAGAAGAAGTAGAAAAAATGTGAAACAAAAGATTAAAGCAGAACCGACAAAATTCTATTTTCAAAACACAAAAAAAAAAAAAAAAACAGTAAAAATCTTTCAGAAAAGAAGAAGAAAAATCTATGACAGAATGAATGAAAAATTTAAATCTTGAACCACACCCAAATATCACACCAACAATTATTCCTATCCAGAAATTATTCAATAAAAATAAAAAAAAAACCATTTTATATAAATGAGAATAATCATGAAATTTATACAATTTTTTATGTTTTTCACATAAAATCATAAATCATAATTTTCTCTTTCCATTTTCTGTTTGTTTAATTTCTCTTCTTTTTCTTTTTTTTTTCGCTGTTTTCAAAAATGAAAATTTCACTTTTTATTTCTAATATTATTAAAATTTCCAATAATTCATTTCCTTTATATTTTCCTTGTTCTCTCTTCTCTCTTTCCTTTCTCTAAATTTTAATTTTTTTTTTTTTAATTCTTTTCTTTTTGATTGTAATTTTAATTTCAATAATTTCTCAATTCAATCTTCTCTCTATTTTATTCTCTCATTTTTTTTAACTCTTATCATTCTCTCTCTCTCTCTCTCTCGGTTTATCTGTATTATCTGTATCTATTTCATTCCGCGTTTGCGCATTTTAATTCTCATTATAAAGTAAATTTATTCAATTTTTGACAGAAGGCAACAAAAAAAAAAAAACAAAAAATAGAAAAATTACAATAAAAACGAAATGAGAGAGGGAAAATAATTTCTCTAAATAGAATACAGATAATTTAATAATAAATTAAAAGAAAAACTATCAACGTTGGATCACAAAAAGGGAAAAGAAAAACAACAAGAAAGAAATTTTATCAGGTATTTTTATTTTATTGGATAATTCCGTCACCTTGTCATCCCAATCCTTATCAATCTATCTCTCTCTCTCTCTCTCTCTCTCTTCTTTTTCACGTTAATCAAACTAAAGTAAATTTGTAAACTGAAAGAAAGAAAAATTAAAATAAAGAAAATTTTGTCCAAAAAAAAAAAAAATAAATCAGAAATCTTCAAAACAAAAAAAAAAAAAAAACAAAAGTCTCTCATTGGAATTCTTACCAAATAATATTTGCAACTTTTTAAATGAAAAATAAGAAAATAAAAAAAAAAACATAAAGAAAAAATATTCAATTATTTATTAATTATTAAAAAAAAATTATTTTTGAATCTCATTAACTGTAATAATTAACTTAATTACTTACAATGAATGTACAAAAAAAGAAAGAAAGAAAAAACAAAAACGTAAAAGAAAAGGAAAAGTAAAGAAAAGTTATTCAAAAAAAAAAAAAAAACGTCAAAAAAAAAACCTCTAAAAATAAAATAAAAGAAAATTTATGTAAAAAAAAAAAATAAAATAAAATAAATAAGAAAAAGAAAAGCATGAAGAAAATATTAAAAAAAAAAAAAAAACAAAATATTAAAAAATTATTATATATTGTTGTTGTTATTTTTAATTTATAAAAAAAAAAAAAAAAGCATACACACACAAAAGTAAGGAAAACATAAAAAATCAGTAAAAATATAAAATAAATTAAAATTTTGAAAATGCCGACAAAAATTGCAATCCGGCAACAAAACAAACAACAAACAAACAACAACAAAATAAATAAATAAAAATTAAAATCCAAAAACAAAACAGAAATACATAAAAAAAAAAAAAAAGAAAAAGAAAAAAAAAAAAACAAGAAAATGAAGAAAAGTTTAACAAGAAAATTTTTATTAAATAAAATTAAATTAAATTAAAAATTAAAAAAATTAAAAAAAAGAAAACATAAAATTAAATGAAATGAGAATTTTTCTTTTTTTTTTGTACTTCTACACTCTTTTTGTCCATTTCCATTCTCTCTCAATGTATGTGTTCTTTCTAAAAATTCAATCACCCCTCCCTAAACCCCTATAACTCGTTGTCCGCTCATCATTCTGTCTCGTTTAGAATTTCTTCATTAAAGAAAAGTTCAGTTAAATTATTTTGTTGCGACCAGTTTTTTTTTTTTTTTTTTTTAAATTGATCCTTTTATTCAGCCCCCCACCCCCAACCCATTTGTAACTATTTTAATTATTTAATTATTTTTACATAAACCGCAACAACAACAGCAACAAAGAACACATAGAAAACATACATAGTCAAATGTGTGTGTGTGTGTTTAACTGTCAAAATTAACAGTTACACAGATACAGAAATTATTTCACAATTGATGATTTTTCCAATGATTTTCATTTAATGTAGAGAAAATTCTTGTTAAAATCTGTTAACGAATTTTTTCTATAAAAAAGACGGTAAATGTTTTAATTGGGAAAAAAAGAAAACAAATTCTTTATTTACAAAAACAAAAACAAGGAAAATGAAGAAACGAAGATTGAACTTTCTGTTTTTTTTTTTAAATTTTCATTTTTTCTTTTTTAATAAACGTAAATTATTTTTTGTTTCTTGTTTTTATTTTTTGTTGTAAAAATTTTACCAAAAATTAAAAAAAATAAAACGAAAGAAAAATTTCATTAAAATAAATTTCTAGTCAAATTTTTTTTATTAAAGAAAATTAAAAATTTTAAAAATTAAAAAAAAAAAAAAAAACAAAGTTAAAAAAATTAAAATTTCAGAAATCCAAAAAGAAAATATTAAAAGAAAAGTGTATGAGGAAAAGTTGCAAAAAAAAAAAAACAAAAAAATTGAAAGAAAGTAAAAGTATAAAATTATTCATTCAACCTTTAAAAACTCTTCTATATTTATGTAAAGAAAAACAAAAGAAAGAAAAACAAAAATTGAAAAATATTCTTGAAATTTAATTGTTTTAATTTTAAATTTTTTATTTTTTTTTTTTTGTGCGCAAAACTAAATGGTCGACAAAAGGGAAAACCGGGAAAACTAATTGAAAATAAAGAAATAATTAAAACAACAAACTAATTAAAATAATTTTTCTGTCATGATGGAATGGTGAAATGGATTCTAAAATAAAGAAAAAGAAGTATGACGGAAAAACTAAACAAAATTATTGTTCAACGGTATTTAGAAAATTTCATATAAGTCTTCAGCACATTGACGTTGACCTCCCATTCTCTCTCTCACTCCACCACCAAGGCATTCTAGATAGAAACTGTCACTCGTAAGAAATGATGTCACTCGGTAAATTTCCTGTATACAAATCAAAAAGACCTTACCTCCACCAACCCTTAACACGACAAATAAGTGAATAACAACAAACAATTTATTAAGGTAAAGAAAGTTGATATAACGTGTAGAAGGAACTCTACTCTGTGTAGATAGTCACTATAGGAATTCTTTCAGAATTCTGTATGCTTTAACTAAATGACATAGCAAAACTTTTTCGCATTTTTCTCAAAAAAAATATAATGAAAAGTCAATTCAAAACCTAGAGTGTCTTTATTGGTGCTTTTATTGCTAATCTTTTCAATTTTATTAAGGAATTTATAAAATGTCAGATTTCGTAATAAGAAAACTTTAAAGAGGTTTGTGTCTATGATATTGAATATATTATTGATTCAATAAGAATGATTATAAAAATAAGCATAGATGTCGTTAAAAAGTTCTACAACTGAACCAAATTTTTTTGACATTTTATAAAGTTTAGTTCACCTTTTTTTTTTTTTGTTACCATACCAAATTAATTTCTTGCATTTGTTAGTTAGTATATGTGATTTAATTTTTTTTGTTTCTATATTCTTTATTCTATAAATATAATAATACAATATTTCTAATGTTTTCTGTTTAATTTATGGTGTAAAGGTTTTTCTTTTAAAAAGAAATTTCTTTTTAATATGATTAAATGTGATTAAAAGTGATATTATTAGTATTTTTGAGTTTTTCATTTAATAAATGCATATAATTTTCCGATGGACGCAAACAACAACAACAAAATCTAAACGCACACATAGATAAACAACAGTAAAAACAAAGAAATTATTGTTGTGTGTGTGCATTTCTGTAAATTTTGCATCCCCATTAAAACTTGATATTTCATTTTTATAAAAGAGTCAGACAGGAACGGACAGGAAAATTTTAATATAAAGAAAAAAAGTGTAATAAAAAAGAAAAGAGGAAACAAATAAAGTTAAAAGTGAAAATAAAGTGAACTGAAGAGAAGATAGAAGGTTAGACAAAAAAAAAATTAATTTAAATTATTTTTAAAAGAAATCAAATAAATTAGACAGAAATCAAGAGGAACTTTTTTTTTTCCTTCTTCTTTTGCATCAATTTTACCGCTGCAGTAAAACTTTTTAACAACAACAAAAAAAAAAGTGTATAATAGAAAAAAATTATCTTTTTGAAAATGATAAAACTTAAAAATAAAATTAGAAGAAAATTAATAAAAAGTTGGGGAGTTTCTTCTTTAGTCTCGTTTATTTTCTCCATTTTCAACTATTAATTTTTGCGTACCGATTTCTCTTGTTTTTTTTTTTCTTCTTCTTTTTCATAAAAAGAAAAATTGTTCTTGTCTTCTGATAAGAAAAAAAAGAACAGAATTACAAAGTTCCTAATATTGAAATATTGAATATAGTGTACATTTTTTTCTTTTAAATTAATTTTAAGTTGAATTAATTGATTTGCAAAAAGAAGAATTCTTTGCAAAAACAAAAAATAATATATATTTCAAGTGGAAAAAAAAAAGTTATCGGCTTCGGCGTCCATTTTGTTGTTGTTTCTTTTGTTGATTTTTTTTCTTGTTTTTTTTTTTTGGTTTTGTTTCTGTCTCACTTTTATTTATTTATTTTTTCTTTATTTTCAGGAAAAAAAAAAAAAATTTCATAAAAAGCTTTAATATAAAAATAAGAAATATTGCAAAATTAAATAAAAGTGTTAAAGTGAGAAAGGTGATAATTTAAAGATGTCTGATACAGCGACTGATTTACCTACAGATTTTGAAGAAATTCAAAATACTTTCTTATTTACGGATGAAGAAATAACGTAAGTTTATATTTTCCTTTTCTTTTTTTTGTTGCATCTTTAGAATTTTAAATTGAAATATTTTCTACCCTTTTCTTTGACTTATTTAATTTGTAAATTTATTTATTTTTTTTTTCAAAAGTAGAATTAATGAAAGAATTGTTGAATCTATTTTTTGTTATTTTTTTTTTATGATCAATTCATTTGGGGGAAAGATTTTAAAGAGAAGTTCCATAAAAATATTAATTTGTGGTAGTCTGGGGTTATTAGAAAAGTTTTAAAGGGCGGCTTTCCCCACCTCCCAACCGAAGAAATATTTCTTTTACGTAGGTAATTTTGAGTTGTAACAACAGAGAATTTTAAACGGAGGATGGGTGAATTCCAGAGAAATATTCCATTTTTTTACGTTTTGTACGTAATAAATTTTTGTGGGAGTCAAACAATAGAAGGTTTTAAAGGGAGATGGGTGAGTTCCAATTCATTTCTTTTACGTAGTTAATTTTAGTGGGAGTCTGCAGAAACAGTAACTTTTAAAGGGCACGGGTGGTGGGGAGTATTATAGAAATATTAATTTGTTTTACGTAGTTAATTTTGGTGGGAGTTTTGGTGGAACAGAAACTTTTAAAGGGCGGGTGGGAATAATAATTTGTTTTACGTAGTTAAATTTTTAGGGAGTCTGATGTAAAAACAATATTTTAAAGGGGGATGTGGAGAGTTCCCGCAGTAATGTTTTTTGTTGTTTTTTTTTCTTTACTTATTTCTTTTCTTTTATTAATTTAATTTTTATTTTATACTTTTTTTTTCAGTCGGATTGTTGCTAGACGTAATGAATTTAAAAATCGTGTTGAAAAACAACATCGTTCAGTACGTGATTTTCTTAAATTTATAACATTTGAAAGTGAAATATTAAAAAATACAACAGAAAAAAGTGGTAAAACAATTTTAATAAATGTACCAAAAACAAAAGAATTTGAAGAAGCACAAAAAAAACGTATCATTGATATATACGAAAGAGTTATTGGTATATTTCCACATGAATCAAAATTATATGAAAATCTTATAAATTTTTGTATTAAAATAAATAATACAAAAAATGTACCATTATATTTTGTCAAATGGATACATTATTATGGTGATGGACCAGAAGTATGGTTTAAATTACAAAGATGGATAAATAATGAATTTAATAATATATCACAAATGACAGATACAACAAATATTTTATATAAAACAGAACCAGAAACATTATATAAAAATGTATTTAAAATGGAATTAGCTGAAATGGCAAAATTAAGTAATAACAGAGTTGAAGCACCATTATCATTACAATGTGCTGAAGATATATATGATAATTCAAAACGTGAAATAAAAACAGTTGAATATCTTATTGATTTATTAACAATATCAGAAGATTATATATTTACAAAACCATTACAAAATGTTATTATTAAAGATATGACAAAATTATATCCAGATCATCATTTAACATGGAACGCATTAGCATTACGTGAATTAAAAGGTTTTCATTTGGTTAATTTTCAAGTGACTGAACATGATTTTCCTGATATTAAATATATACCAGAAAAATTACGTTTTAATAAACGTATGAGATATTGCACCAGAGTTTTTGAATATGCAACAAAAATTGTAAGTTATTTTTTCCATTTAATTTTAATTTTTTTATTTTACTTCAGTTACCAAAAGAAAATAATTCATTCCGTCTTCTTATTTTTTATTACAGATAAGAACATCACCAATGTGGTCACTTTATATTGATGCGATGATTGAATTAAATAAAGACCAAACAACTCAGCCAATATTAAAACGTAAATTATTAATGGGTGCATATAGGAGTGCAAATATGAGAATGTTTTTAAATGAACAACATTACTTACAATATATTGATTTACTAATGGATGAAGATGATTTACGTGATCATTTTCTATTAAATGTAAGTTTTACAATTATTTTTAACTTAATATCCAATAATAGCATGTGTAATGAATGTGAAGAATTTGTTTTTTAATATTCTTTTATGTTTTGGAATTTTATTTTTGTTTTGGATTTAAAATAAACATCCGCACCATATAAAAATAAAAGGTGTCGCATATCGGCTGGAAAAGATAAAGTCAACAAAATTATTAAAACAAAAACTACAAAAATACCAGAATAAAACAATAACAATAATATGATACAAAAACCGTTGCTGTTTCATATTTTTGTTCTTTTTTTAGAATTTTTTTTAGAAAAGTTGGTTATTTCCGGTGAAATCATAAAACAATTTTCTTTATAGAAATCTGAAAATAAATTCAAAATAGGAATAAAGCGAATATTTGAAGAAAGGTAGAACGATAATATAATTGAGAATGTTGTGTTTTATTATTTTTTCATTAACCACGTCACGTCACGGTTATTATTTCAATTAATTATATTTTTAATTTGTTTGTCTATTTATTTATTTTTGAGGATCTTAATTATAATTACAATAATTAATAAAATGGATGTAAGAATTCCAAGAGTAATTTCTGAAATATCACATAAAATTGAATTAAACTCACATCGTGATTTTGTTGTTTGATCAAAATATTTTACATTATTTTTGCTTATAAATTTTCCTCTTATATAAATCGCTAAATGTACACAACTTTGTTATAAACACATGCTCACATTACACATTACAAAAATATGATCTAAAATATGTTATTTTGAATATAAATGCAAAATTTTCATACATTCACCAAAAACAATAAAAAACTACGATAGAATTTCTGATAATTACCGATGAGCAATAAGCGAATAAAGAACAATATTTAATGCAGAAGAAAATAAGTAAATACAACAAGGGAAACGTGATTCGAACCCAGTAAAACAAAAACTTCAGTCCAGTTCAGTACTCTGGGCTGGACATATGCTAAGTTATATTTGCTTTTAGGTCTTCACTTTAACTAGTTAGAATCAGTACGTCGGCCGTTAACGGAATGTACACTTTTTGTTTAGATTTAGAATTTTCTTTTTCAATTATTGGTAGAATTTTTGTGAAGAAATTAAAATTTTTAAAATAAATTTCTTTATTTTTATTTTCTTGTTGTAAATAATTTTTAATTAATTTTTTTTTCAACAGTTATTAAATCAAGCAACTGGAAAATATCCCGAATCAATCGGTTTATGGAAAATATTTATGAGACATTGTATTTTGGAATATTGTCGTGATACAGTTTATGAGATATTTTATCGTGCACTTGAAAATATAAAAGGATCAAATTCAATTCCATTGTGGCAAATTATAATACAATATTCATTAAGTGAATTTGAATTAGGACTTGATAAGGTACAATTATTATTATTTTATTTTTTTGATGTTTAAATAAAAAGGATAAAGAATTGAAACATTTAGTTTCATGATTAAATAAGAAATGGTACTTTTGGACGAATGGATGACCCACTTCTAGGTGTGCTAAAAATAAACTGAGGATACAGAAATTCTTAGAATTAATTGGACTTTCGATAAAAAATACGAAAACCCCCAAAAAAAATAGTGACTTTTTTGGCCAAAAAAGTTGTTCATGATTAAATCAAAGTAATACAAATTTATTAAAATGTAACAAAATATTTGTTAATTTTGTTTCATGTATAAAAATTGTCACATAATAAGATTTTCTTTCGTTTCTTCATTATTTTCGGTTTTTATTACCACAAAATCTACTCCAATAAATTCTTAAACATTTCTTTTCTTAATTATTTTCTAATCAAAAAATCAACTATCAATATTATTCTGTCTTATCTAGTTTATTTAATGTCCAATAAAAATTATTTGTTTATCACCTGTGCCTTATGTGTATTTGTATTAATTGAATATTTTTATTATTATTATCATAGATTGAAGAAGTTTACAAAGAAGTCATACAGCAACCAGAACCAGTTGGTTCGCACTTTAAAGCTGATTATATTGAATGGACAGCATTAAATCGTGGTATCATATCAGCACATAATACATTCAAAGAGATAAATAAATCAAAGCCATATTCGTACAATATGCACAAAAAAATGTTAAAATTAAATTTATCATTATGTCGTGTTCGCCGTGGTAAGAATAATACAAATGATGAAGTTGTTATTGGCACTAGATATTGTCTTGATTTATCACGAAAATTGTTTGGTCATTGCAAACCAGAAGTATGGATTGATTCTATTAAATTTGTACGTGATTATGGTGACACAAAAGAGATTAATGTATTATTTCAACAAGCTAAAGAAATATTACAAGATGATTTAATTGATAAATTTTTGACACAATATGATTTAATCAAGCCTGGCTATGATTAAATTATATTTTGATTTACTTGATATTACTAATCCAGAATAAAAAAAATATAAATGTAATGTTGTATACACACAAACAAACATATTTAAAAAAAAAACTTCCTTCATATTTTATACAAATCGTTATAAATATGAGTTGTTTTTTTTCTTTTCTATTGAAATATTTAAGAAAACTATTAGTTGTACTTTTATATTACTTAAATGATTTATTTAATAAGTGGTCAAGAATTTATCTGCGCCTAAATATTCATTATTTTTTTTATCGTGATGACATGGAAAGCATACAAGTTTTCTTTAATTAAATCAAAAAAAACATGAGAATTTTACAGGAATATTCTGACTTAAAAGCTTTTATGCTCTCTGATAAGAGAACGGTCAAGAATAATCGTGTTAATTTTATTGAATTACTTTTTCATAAATTTAATATTAAATATCTATATGAATATAAATTTTAATTTTCGTTATTTTATTATTTCACCTTTTGTGTTTATACTTTTTAATATTAAATTTTTTACATAAATACAATTAAAAGTAAAAAGATAAATGAATTTTTTTGACAATTAAATACAAAATAAAATAAATAAAAGATAATTGTTATGAAAACTGATATAAAAACAAATACTAAACTTATTCTTAATTGTGAAAAAACAAAAAAAAAAAATTTAAAAACAAATGAGAAAAAGTATTAATAATAATCGACGTATTTACGTATTTAAAGATGTAAAGAAAATAGAAGGAGATACAACAAAAAATATTGATACAACAAAAAAAATCCTTTTACTTAAAATAATATTAACGTAGATAGATTACTACATATACCAATCCTTTACTTCTGTCAACCTTTTTCCAAATCCTCCATTCACCCAACGCTCTCTTAACAATCTTGAAATACATAAACTAAATACAGTTGAATTTTTAAATTGATTTAAAAAAATTTCGAATCCATTTGTTCATTAAAAATATCACGCAATCAAATCAAATAGCCAATAAGAAATAACAAAAGTATTTTTATTTTTCAACTGCACAACAGAACCTTTTTTTAAATTAAATTTAAAAATTCATCTGGAAATAGAGATTTATTCATATTTAGTAGAATTTTCTAAATGTTTTAAGAAATATAAAGAAAAAAAAATAATAATAAAAATAATAAATAATCATAAACAAAAAGATACTTTAAAAAACAAAAGTCCATTACAAAAAAAAAAGAAAAAAGATAAAAATCCAAAATAAATGATAAAAATATATGAATTAATCAAATCATTAATAAATAATAATAATCATAATTATACATACAGTAAAAATCTGACAATAGAACATTTATTTTTTACAAATTAAGATATGGTACAATTAGAGATTTGTGGACAATACTACTAAGTATGTCAGGAAACGATTTACACAATAAAATTTGGTCAGATATATACGAGGTTCTATTAAACAGTATTTTTATTGTAAATAAATGAATTAATATAATCATGAAGAGAGAGAGAGAGGTGGATATATTATAATAATGAGACTACTCATTATATTACAAAATAAAACAATAAATATTATAAAATACTTTATATTTATTCATGTAAACAAAAATAATGGATTAATTTTTAATTATGACAAAATGATATTGATGTATATTAATTATAGTTTTTATTAACTAATATTATATAAAGGAATTTCTAATTGTCCAGAATTATATTACCATATAATTCATATATTTTCTAAAATTGTAAAAACTGTCGTAATGATTTTTTTTTTTTTTTTTCATAATTTTTTTACGATTTGTGATGGAAGCAAACAAAACAAAAAAAAAATACTTTCTGTTATTGTTTGTTTTTCTGTTTAAAAACTCTCACATCCCCCCCTCTCATCTTCCTTATGTAGTATCCTACATAAGGTTCTGTTTGAAAAAACCATAATTTTTTTTATACTTACATTTTTTTCTCACATATTCATTTATAGGTAACTAAAACTACATAAAACACTTCTTTCTTCCTACTCATACAAATTCTTTTTTATTTTTAAATTTAAACTCTTACAAGACGGTAAAAGAAAAGTTTGAAATAACAAAACAAAAATAATAAATTAAAATTAAAATATAAAAAGAAAATAAAAATAAAAAATAAAACAGATGGAAAAAAAATACAAAATATCAAAAAAGAAAAAAAAAGAAGCTTTTTTTGTAATAATTAATAATGAAATAAATTACCTATTGAATATATATGTACTTAAAGAAAACACAAATAATAATGTGAAAGTAAAAGAGAAAAAAAAATATATTAAAAATATGAATTATTTAAAGAAAAAATATAAATGAAACTAAAATGGATGTGTGAATTTACCTTCATTATAAATGTATATGTATGTAATCTCATTAATATGAATATTAAATAAATGGAAGAAACACAAACTTTCAATGGTTTTTTTTCTTTTTACTTTTATTTTATAAAAAAAATAAATATTTTTTAATTAAATAAAATAATGCACCATCTGATATTTGATGTGACGTCACCATTCCCCTTTATTTTATTTCCCCTTAAAAATTTTTACGTGTTCTTCTATTAATTCTGTTCGCCTGGTACAAAATTGTAAAAAATTTCATTTTTCTATAGCATTTTTGATGAAGAAAGAGACGGATATATAATAAATTATTTCTCATATTGTCTCTGTCTCTCCCATTGAATAAATGACCTCCTAATAATTATGTAAGCCTGGTAGAAACAACCAAAAATATTAACAAATTTTTCATGTTTTTTGATGAAGAAAGAGACGGATATATAATAAATTATTTCTCATATTGTCTCTGTCTCTCCCATTGAATAAATGACCTCCTAATAATTATGTAAGCCTGGTAGAAACAACCAAAAATATTAACAAATTTTTCATGTTTTTTGTTGAATATTTTTGGCTATTTGTACCAGGCGTACATAATTATTAGGAGGTCATTTATTCAATGGGAGAGACAGAGACAATATGAGAAATAATTTATAATATATCCGTCTCTTTCTTTTCAAAAAACATCAAAAATGGTATAGAAAAATGAAATTTTTCAGAATTTTGTACCAGGCGAACAGAATTAATAGAAGAACACGTAAAAATTTTTAAGGGGAAATAAAATAAAGGGGAATAATGTGTGACGTCACATCAAATATCAGCTGGTCCATTATTTTATTTAATTAAAAAATATTTATTTTTTTTTATGCAGGATTGAACCTGGGAAAAATTAACCAGCATCCTGCACTCTAACCACTGAGCCAACAGATCATATACAATTTGCATTTTATATGATATATAGATTATAGAATTTTGATAATTTTTAATTAAAAAAAGTCATAATTGAGTCTCGAACATGGAGACCCAACACCAACAACCTGCAACTCTAACCACTGAGCTAATACATTATATAAAGCTGTCAAGTTTTTTTATTGCATTAATTATAGAATTTTGATAATTTTGGAATAAAATTTAAATGAAGATTTTGAGATTATTTTTATTCATTTGAATATTTTTGTCTGATTTTCGAGGCTGACAAATTTTGATTAATTTTCAGATGTTCTGGGATTGAACGACTGAATAAAAAAATTTAATTTACAGAAAAGTAGGCACGAACTCATAATGATCAACGCACCACACCCGATCACTAAGCCACTGCTCTAAATAACTGATTATTAATGATTGAAAATTAATCAATAACATAATTACCGGCGTTTTTTATAAATCCAAATTTTCATATATAAAATTATTTTGATTTAATTTGTAATATTTGTCTTCTTCTAAAATAAATCAGTGATCATTTTTCATAATAGGGATTTGTACTGAGGTAGAACTTTCTACCAGAGTAGAATAATTATAAGAATGTCATGTGATATGACTGTACTAAAAAATTTTTTCTAAGAATCCAATTACATATTGTTAATTGTTAAATAGAAAAATCAAAAAAATACAATTCTTTACCTTTATAAAATCGATGATTCTGTCAAGTTCCATAGGTTTCTATTTATTTTGATAAAAAAATTATTAAGAAAGACTTTTTTTTTTTTGATTTTATTTGATTGCATACAAACAACTTGCATAGGTCATTATTAGGTCACCATATTCCATTCATTTATATACAATATTTATTCTAACATAATTTATATTTTAACATTAAATTTCATTTAATTTATATTCATTTATAATTATTTTATTACATTCAAAATTTGTATTTTGTTGGACAGAGTTTGATGAATTTTAATATAGATGTTGATGCATTTTGGACATTTCTTAGTCAACTTTTGATGAAAAACAATGGATTTTATTCTTCAATGACCTTCCTGAAGTTCTTCTATCCTGGTACAATTTTTAACAAACTGTTCGCAATTCTTAATTTTAATTTTAATTGAAAAAAAATTGTTAAATTTTGAAAATGGACTAAATGAAAAAATATTAAGTGAGGGTTTATTAAAAGATTCCAAGTAAGAATATAAATTTTTTGTATTCGGAAATACTGGGCAAATCGTTAATAAATAGAACAATTTGAATATTTTTGCATTGAAATTTAAATTCACATTTTTTATTGAATGAATTGAAAGAATAATAAGTGCAGATAAATATAAGTGATATTGTTATAATTGTTTCTAAGACACACAGATGACATCAGTGATGACGCAAATAAAAAGAATTTTCAAATATTGAGAAAAGAAATTTTTGCTAAAGTAAAATTTTTCTGTTCAAAGTTTCAATTTTTATTCTTCAACATTATTTTCCAAAAACTCTGGAGTAATTTTTTATCATTTCAAGTTCAGAATCAGAACTAATGTTATACAAATTTTTTTTTGTTATTTCTTATTTTTGTTTAATCAAAATAATTGATTTTTAGAAGTAGTCGACTTTAGAAGGTTTTTATTTTAACATCTGATATTAAAATGACCTCTCCGTCCCTATTTTTCTTAAACACTTAATAGAAAAATTAATTGAAAAAATCAAAGAAACAATTTTTGTTAATTTCAAATTTTTTGTGTGAAAATTCTGTAGAAGACTTTACAATTACTGAGAAATTTTGACCACATAAGTTTACGAAGTTGAAATAAAAAAAATTCAGATGGCAAAAAAATAAATTATTCAACGGGAAAAAAAACTCGTCATAACTGAACTTTTTCTTAAATTGGTACAATTAATTTAAAGTGAAAAACGACCAATTTATTAAATAAACCCGGGACAAGCCCTCACATCACATTATGTCTGAACCATACTATCAACTTCTTAAAACTGATTTTGCTTGTTCATTTATTTGTGGTCAATTATTGGTTAGATTTTAGAAAAAAAAATCCCTATTCTGAGTTTTTGAACTCAAAGATTTCGGATAATTATTTGTTCACCAAAAATTAATTCATATTTTGTTAGATGAACAGTTATGACTTATGAACAAACAGTTGATGTTATTAACTAGTTCTACATGATTTCATTTAAATAAACAAATCAATAAATGGACGTACGTTGTGAATTTTATGATTGATTCAATTAATATCTCAGATGATTCGTAAAGTTTTATTATTATTAATTGGTCTAATTCTGATGTAATTAGAGTAGAGTGATTTAAAGGACCATTAATTTTAATTATCTTTCGATTAATTGCAATCTTGAAAGTAAAATTGATAAATTGAATAGTTAAGTCTACCGGTTGTATTTTATACTGTGATTGTGAGAAAATTGTTGAAATTCAAAATTCACAAAAACAGTAGGACTAAATATGAAGTCAAAGAAACAATTATAAAAATTTCACTTACCTTAACCCGCCCTTAATTTAAAATTAATTTAATAAATAATAATAAATTAAATTAATTGCTTCAATTAATTCAATAAAAAATGAGAATTTTATGGCCAATGCGATTCAAATTGTGATATTTATTAACGATTTGCCCAGTATCTAGAGCTGGTGGTCCACATAAAAAAAATTTATATTCTGACTTGGAATCTTTTAATAAACCTCACCAAATTAATTTTTTTTCATTTGGTCCATTTTCAAAATTTAACAATTTTTTCATACAAAATTAAGAATTGCGAACATTTTGTTAAAAATTGTACCAGGATAGAAGAACTTCAGGAAGGTCATTGTTTTCCATCAAAAGTTGACTAAGAAATTGTAAAAAGCAACAACAACAAACTATTAAAGATGAAAATGATAATAATCTGTACAATCCAGAATGGATTTGAACTCTCATACTTCTGCTTCGACTGAGAACTGAAATGAAAACAACAAAACTTATAAAAAGTCTCTTAATAAAATTATTATTTTTCTTAAAGAAAATTGTAACAATTACATACAAATATTTATTTAATATGATTTTTAATTCAAATCCGAAACTATGTTTTAAAAAAACTATAAAAAATATGAACACTGTTAAAATTTTCGAGTGTTAAATATTTTTGATTATTTCTACCAGGCTTACATAATTATTAAGAGCACATTTATTCTATTGAGAGAAAGAGAGACAATACGAAAAATAATTTATAATATATTTGTCTCTTACTTTTGAATAACAATTAAAAATTGCTATAGAAAAATCAAATTTTTCAAAAAATTTTGTAGATTTTCGCTGTAAAAATAAATTAGAAATGAAGAAAAAAAAACTTAAGCAAATTAAAATAAATAAATTATAGGATTTATCCTACTGTTCGTTTCATCTATCATAAATTTTGCTGCATTTAAGTTTTCATAAGTTTCTTATACGGGATGTGTCCCGTTTTGTCAGGTTTACAGTAGTGATGTTAAAAGTCATGTCGAAAACAATTTTATACACTATTATTTTGAATGAATATAACACAAAAAATTAATAGGCCTGTTCTATTATTCGATCAAAAATTTGAGCACAATAAATTTTTTATTGAAAAAATACCCAACAGACAAATCAGTTTCTACAAATTATGTTTTATTCAATATTAAAACTTACGTTGATTCAGGGTTTACGAATAACGTGAGGCCTTTTTTTTATAAAAAATAGTAATAAAGGGGTGTATTATTTTTATTAAATGAAATGTCATGTGTTTAAATAGTTAATATTTAATAATTAAGCTGACATAATAGAAAAAAATTAAATTGTTGACTGATTTCTAGCCACACTTTTGATAGCAGCCAGCTACACTTTTGACATCTAGGAGAAATTGTATGGTGGAGAGTGGGGGAAATGTTTTTTTTATGATACCATACTATTATTAATTATAAATATTTAAAAAACTGATGAAATAAAAAGACAGTAATTTGAAAATAATTTTTTTTATTTATATTTTTACTTTTGTTCCAATCATCGGCCTAGCATCAATCGAATAATAATTAATCAAATAATATTTTCTATAATACAAATCTGATGACAATAATATATACAACAACAATTAAATATTAGAGTCCGTTACTCTAAATTTAGGAAAATTATGAAAAAATGATAAATTTATATGACAAATCTACCTACTTTATATTCATAAAATCTTAAGAAATATTTAAGTAAGTATTAATATTAATAAATTATAATGAACAATAAAAAAAAATGTACATTGCACAATGTATAGATATTTTTTAAGGTTTAATTAGAACGATTCACCATTTTAACAATTCATAATTTACCTTTTTAGTTTTGACTATACTAATCCAAATAAAATTAAAGAATATTCTCATTCTCTATTTAAAAAACTTCTCTATAATTAATTGAAAATCATTTTGATTTTAAAATATAAATATTTTATTGTTTCTATAAAACTTCATAGATACAAATATTAATAGTGTGTAGTAAAATGTATCGAACACAACCTGAATATTCTATTTATGAACTATTTATTAGATCTTAGCCTCTATTATTGTTTTATGCATCATTTGCATGAAAAATTTTTATGTAGTTAAAATTAAAAACAGTTTTTGACTTACCTTTTGTATCCTACTTGTTGGCCCATAAAAATAAATATTTTTTTGGAGAATTTAATCTGGAGTTCTGTCACATCGTTTAGGTACATTATTTTGGTTATGACCTAAGACACAACACAATACACTTTTTTTAAACACTATTTTTAAGTAAAACATAAAAATCAATTATCCACAATCACTCTAATATTTTATTTCAATTTATTTTCACTTTTTTAGCATTATTTTTACCGATTTTTATATTTATTATTTCAGTTACACTTTCCAACAGTTTTATTCGTGTGGTTTTAATTTTGACAAGTCATTGACTACTGAACTGAAATTTTAGAAGTTCATTTTAAATCGGGGGTTAGTTTTTTTTAAATTTTGGTGATAAAGCAGTTATCTACCTTTATTTTTTTAATGATTTTTATTAAATTATAATTAATTTATTTTATTTATTGCTTAATTGTTTTTAGATAGATTATATTTTATAGAAATAGAATAAATTTAAGAATAAAATACAAATAATTTCAAATTCACAATTTAAATTTTAAAAATAGATTTTCATATTTTTATTTGTATAATTTTCCATGTGAAAAATCTTAAATTGAAATTTTATATAATAAGAGGAAGAAGACGATGAAGTAGAAGAAAAAAAAGCTGTTACCAGTAAAGATTTTATTCGATCACAATTTGTATGATTCGATTACCCAAAACAAAAACAAAATTATTTATTTATTCTATAGATGTGTTTTCTTCATACCGACTTTCGTTAGCAAAAAAGATTAAAAATAACAATCAAAATTTTTACAAAAAACGCTCTATTTTGTAGGTACCTCTTTTGCCACTTTTAAAATAATAAATTTTAATTAAAAAAAAAATAAAAAAGTAAATTTTGAATCGAACTCACAACGACACGGTCCAAACGAAAGATACTATTATCCAACACCTTACCAATGAAGCTATTGCTTAACACAATATCTTATAAAATTATAATGCTTATAAATAACGAAAGAATATGCATATTTTTTCCTTTATTTATAAATTTAAAAAATTTAGTGTAATTAAAAAGGGAATTATAGGGAAATAAGAGAATTTCTATAAAATTTGATAATCAATAATCTTAGTTTGAAGTAAGCCAAAGATTCTGCGAAAATTTCAAGGAGATCTGTCTGTTGTGAGCAGAGAAAATGGAACCAAAATCATACTAAAATTATGATAAAATGACGGCTTGATTTATGTAATGGCTTTGGTTTTATTCAATTTTCTCTCTTCACAACAGACAGATCTCTTTGAAATTTTTAATTATATTAGACTGAAGTAAGCCAAAGATTCTGCATAAATTTCAAGAAGATCTGTCTGTTGTGAGGAGAGAAAACGAAACCACCATACTAAAATTATGATAAAATGATGCTTTGATTTATGTAATGGCTTTTGTTTTGTCTAATTTTATCTCTTCACAACAGACAGATCTCTTTGAAATTTTTAATTATATTAGATTGAAGTAAGCCAAAGATTCTGCGAAAATTTCAAGGAGATCTGTCTGTTGTGAGCAGAGAAAATGGAACCAAAATCATACTAAAATTATGATAAAATGACGGCTTGATTTATGTAATGGCTTTGGTTTTATTCAATTTTCTCTCTTCACAACAGACAGATCTCTTTGAAATTTTTAATTATATTAGACTGAAGTAAGCCAAAGATTCTGCATAAATTTTAAGAAGATCTGTCTGTTGTGAGGAGAGAAAATGAAACCACCATACTAAAATTATGATAAAATGATGCTTTGATTTATGTAATGGCTTTTGTTTTGTCTAATTTTCTCTCTTCACAACAGACAGATCTCTTTGAAATTTTAAATTATATTAGATTGAAGTAAGCCAAAGATTCTGCGAAAATTTCAAGGAGATCTGTCTGTTGTGAGCAGAGAAAATGGAACCAAAACCATACTAAAATTATGATAAAATGACGGTTTGATTTATGTAATGGCTTTGGTTTTATTCAATTTTCTCTCTTCACAACAGACAGATCTCTTTGAAATTTTTAATTATATTAGACTGAAGTAAGCCAAAGATTTTGCATAAATTTCAAGAAGATCTGTCTGTTGTGTGGAGAGCAAATGAAACCACCATACAAAAATTATGATAAAATGATGCTTTGATTTATGTAATGGCTTTTGTTTTGTCTAATTTTCTCTCTTCACAACGGACAGATCTCTTTGAAATTTTTAATTATATTAGATTGAAGTAAGCCAAAGATTCTGCGAAAATTTCAAGGAGATCTGTCTGTTGTGAACAGAGAAAATGGAACCAAAACCATACTAAAATTATGATAAAATGACGGTTTGATTTATGTAATGGCTTTGGTTTTATTCAATTTTCTCTCTTCACAACGGACAAATCTCTTTGAAATTTTTAATTATATTAGACTGAAGTAAGCCAAAGATTCTGCATAAATTTCAAAAAGATCTGTCTGTTGTGAGGAGAGAAAATGAAACCACCATACTAAAATTATGATAAAATGATGCTTTGATTTATGTAATGGCTTTTGTTTTGTCTAATTTTCTCTCTTCACAACAGACAGATTTCTTTGAAATTTTTAATTATATTAGACTGAAGTAAGCCAAAGATTCTGCATAAATTTTAAGAAGATCTGTCTGTTGTGAGGAGAGAAAATGAAACCACCATACTAAAATTATGATAAAATGATGCTTTGATTTATGTAATGGCTTTTGTTTTGTCTAATTTTCTCTCTTCACAACGGACAGATCTCTTTGAAATTTTTAATTATATTAGATTGAAGTAAGCCAAAGATTCTGCGAAAATTTCAAGGAGATCTGTCTGTTGTGAGCAGAGAAAATGGAACCAAAACCATACTAAAATTATGATAAAATGACGGTTTGATTTATGTAATGGCTTTGGTTTTATTCAATTTTCTCTCTTCACAACAGACAGATCTCTTTGAAATTTTTAATTATATTAGACTGAAGTAAGCCAAAGATTTTGCATAAATTTCAAGAAGATCTGTCTATTGTGTGGAGAGCAAATGAAACCACCATACAAAAATTATGATAAAATGACGGTTTGATTTATGTAATGGCTTTGGTTTTATTCAATTTTCTCTCTTCACAACAGACAGATCTCTTTGAAATTTTTAATTATATTAGATTGAAGTAAGCCAAAGATTCTGCGAAAATTTCAAGGAGATCTGTGCACTATTTTGTTTTTAACAAATACAATTGTTAATAAATTATTTTTTTTTCACGGATAAGCACCTTTCAGATGTATTGCAGACACAAAAGTATTTAATTTGTGAAGTTTTAAATGTGAACTGACCTGAACTTTATTTTTAGTGTATTCCTGAAGTTCCAGTGCATCTATAGAATAAATAAAATCCACCGTGTATCATTTAGTTCTTAACAAATGAAATTGTTTGTAAAAAAAAATATCTACGGATAAATATGATGCTAACTTAAATGGATTTATTTTGTGGAGAACTACAAGTGAATTTAATAAAAACATATTTTTGGCTTGTTCCTGAAGTTTAAATGATTAAATATAAATAATAAAATCTACCGTGCAGCCTTTAGTTATTATAAACAAATTAAATTCTTTTGAAAAAAGGTCAGGGATAAGTATAAAAATTGTTCATATCCATTTCCATTCTTTTGCTGTAAAAAAACATTTCTAAAAGAACTAAAAATATAAATAAAACAAATTATTTTCAAATTACTGTCTTTTTATTTCATCCGTTTTTTAAATATTCATAATTAATAATAGTATGGTAACATAAAAAATCATTTCCCCCATTGCACCATACAATGTGGTTGGCTGCTCTGAAAAGTGTGGCTAGAATCAGTCAATTATTAATTAAAGTTTATATAATTTTATTTTGTAAAATAGAACGATATCCATATCAAATGTTAATTGGGATTTTATATCTCTACATGGTCGAAAACTTTACCACAATTTCTCTCCATTTTCGAATTTGGCGAACATTCTATTATTATCTAGTTTGGATGTCAACGCTACATACCAAAGTGGCGCTAGTTGATCCAAGATGGTACGAAACAACACTGCACTGAGTGAGAAAAACGCGTTTCGTTGATAATACTAATAAAAAAAAAAAACATTCTTAAACGTAATTTAAAATACATTTAATTTCTCTAGTTATAATACAAATGAGTAGTACAATCATTGAAATATCACAACGACTACAAAAATCATTGGATAACAATTATAATGTAAGTTTTATAATTTAAAAAAATTAAAGAAAAAAATGTTTCATTGAAAAAAGTAAAAAAAATTTTGACATCCTCAAAAGTGATTTCTGACTTAAATAATTTCCATTCAATAACTACTTTTTTTTTTCATTTTCTATTTCTTTACTAAAAAAAAACATCTTTCTTATTACACAATTCTGTTCAATATTATTAATTATTTTTAAATATTACTAGAAAATTTCAGATTAGTGAAAACAAGGAAAAACTGAATATTTATGTGTGAATGTCAAATTTTTATTTTAATTTATAATTTCAATTTTATAGAATTTCAAAATATAAAAAATCTTTTACTAATAGTTGGATTACAATTTTTATTTAATTAATTTAAGTTATTTTCAATAATGTTGTTTTTGTTTTTCAACATTTTTCATTCTACCTTTCTCATTCACACTCACTGTCAAAGACGTTTACGTTTACTTTTTTTATTCTAATTTTTTTCTTTTTTTTTTTTTGGAACAGACATTTTTTGCGTCTTTTTCATCTGATGTTTCCTATTAATTTATTTATTTTTTCTTTTTCCTTATACATTTTCTAATGTAATTATCATCCTTAAAAAAACATAAAAGCAAAAGTCAGTGAAAATAATCAGAAGTCAAATTACGTTCTTTTTTTTCTTCTCTCATTTAAAATAAATGGTTAATTTTCTATGTTCTCTTCAAACATAACCCAACTTTTGACAATGAATTTTAACATTTGTTCTTACTTGTACAAAAAAAAAACAAAAATTATAAAAATTCTTTTAACTGTAAATACTTTTGATTACATTTTTTTTTTATATTTGAAAAGGAAAATATCTTTTTGATTGTCATATTTATTTATTTATAGTTTAAACATACAATTTTTTTCTTTTTTTTGGGATGATTTTACTCTTTTTCTTTTTTTTATAACTTTTATTAATTTAGGTCAACATACGGGATTTCTTTTCTTTTTTTTTTCTTTTTTTACTTTATTTTAGGTTGTTTTTTTTTTATCTTCCAAATTTAATTAGGTATTTACGTATGGATATAGTTTCTTTTTTAATTAACCGTCTTATTAATTTTTGTCATTTTAATAATTGTTTATGTTTTGATTAAACAAAAAATTTTTTTTTTTTTGGAATATTTTTTATCGGTTTTAATAATAATTCGTAAATATAATATCATACATTTGTTTCGTACACAGGTACAATATATAATTTATATTCAAATTATAATTATAATTTGTTTCTGTGCATCTGATTATTATAATTATTAACTTTTGTCTCATACTTGAATTGAATATCCAATACTTGTAACATTTTCAATATTTTTTTTTATTTTACTCAGATTTACAGTGTCAAGATTTAAATATTTTAATTATTCAATTATAATTGGTATGATAATTATAGTATTGGTATTTAGTATCTTGAAAATAATATTTTTAGTTTTTTTTTTTTAAATTTATTCGTTGAAATTATTTTATACTTCCATCGTTGATAGTAGAATTATTAGAATATGGAATCTGAATAATGAGGAAAAAGAATCATGTAAATAAAATTCTCTTCTATCAGGAATAAAAATGTCTATTTTAGTCATTCATTATTCTGTAAGAAACCTTAAATATCAAATATTATTTCAATTCACGTTCAAATTATCTATTGATGTAATACAGTAATACAGAATTAAGTTAGTGTTCTCATGCTTAGAATATGAATAGAAATGTTCTTAGGTTTTATATTTATAGTTAACCTATTCGAATTTACATTCGAAATTCTCTTAATAGATAAAAAATATATGATTTTAAAACAGTTTTTAAATGGAATTTTATATTTTAAGGTCATTGACATGGGGACTGTACTGGAAATCATATCGATATTGGAAGGATCGAAAATTACAAGGGAACAGTTGGAGGTAAGTTCAAATTTTTAATTGAATTAACAAACAATATTTTCTTCATTTAGACGCATAAAGTAACATTTTTAAATAACAATTCAACAAACCAAATTTTGTTTTAATTTGCTTTATAATTTTCTTGTATTTGTTCAAACGTTCATTCTAGTTATTTATTATTTTGTTTAAGTAGCGTAATTACTACAAATTATGATACATTAACAAATGTATGTTATTGATTTGAAATCAGTAACATAACTGTAGGTAACTAAGGTACAATAGCAAAATGGAGCATAAAAAAAGGCTAAATTCTTTACAAATTTTTCAGCAATTGATTCGTTCTTTATTTATAATTTCTTATCTTGCATTATTATTTTTTCACATGCATATGAAGAAATCCATTTGCAATTTCATGTAATTGTGTTAGTGTCTTAGTGTTTTTTATTCTTTTTATGTGTTTTGTTTTTTCGTTGTTGTTGAAATCATAACACAGATGTGTCATCATCATTGCTTTATATTTGCAACTAATGATAACTTTTATTCTTAAAGTATTATAACTTTTTTTTCAGACCACCCGATTGGCAAAATATATAAATCAATTAAGACGCAAAACATCAAATGAATTACTTGCAAGACGTTCCAAAAATTTATTAAAAAAATGGCGTGAAATGGTTATGCCAGCACAATCAACACCAACAACAACAAATTTATTACAGCAACAGCAGCAACAGATAGCACATGATAAATTAATAAAGTCAAATGGTGTATCACCATTATCATTACATAAAACAGTATCACTTGGCACTGGTGCTAAACAAACATTAGCGGCAACAACAACATCTTTAACAACAAAATTACACGTAAACAAGTTACAGCAACAAAAGCAACAAAATTTAAAATCACAAGATAGTGGCGTTAGTAGAGTTATTATAGATGATGAAGATGATAGAGGCGGAGGAGGTAGAGAAATTGATTATATTGATAATAAATTAACAACAAAAAATGATAAAGAAATAGTGCAACCAATAAGTTTTGCTAATTTAATAAGTCAAGCTGAATCATTACAAAAAACAAAAATTAATACAAATAAAGTAAAAAAATCAACAAATAATTTTAATAATGATGAAAGATCAAATAGTCCATCAATTAAAACATTATTACGTTTACCAAAATTACAACAACAACAACAGCAACCACAAAATATAAGACAAGATAAATTAATTAAATCAATTGTTCATTTTAATGATGAAGATAATGATGACGTTGACGATGATGATCATGATATACATAATAATCAATCACAAAGTCCATTATTTTTTGTTAATGATAATAATATAAATTTTTTAACAAATCAAAATAATCATAATGATTATAAATATTTTAATGGTAATAATGATAATAAAACATCATTACCAATATGGAATTTTATTGAAAATCCTTTGGGTGGTATTACATCATCTACAATAACAAATGCTACAACAGCAACAACTACAACATCATCATCATCATTAACAACAGGTCAAGGTACAACAATACAATCATCAGCATTACATCATTTAATACATGATTCAAATTCAAATTCATCATCATTATTAAGAATACCAATTATGAATGATGATAATAATCATAAAAATGATAATAATTTATGGAAAAATAATAAATTATTAAAAAATAATAAAATACCAACAATAAATAAAAGTAATGCAAATATGTTTATTGATAAACAACAACAAATAACTGATATGATAAATGATAGAACAACAACAATAACAACAAAAAATATAATAAAAAATAAAAAAGGAACACGTAAAAATGATGATATATTTGTATATCATGATAGTTTATCAAATAGTGAATCAATTAGTCAATTTAGTTGTCCAAATAATAATTCAATATCACCAATAACAATAAATAACGATCAATTAATATTAACTGAATCTGATTTAACATTTACTGGTAAATTTAATAAGATTGATAATGAACCAGTTATAATTGATGATAGTAGTAACAGTACTAGTAGTCAAACAAATAATTATAATATACAGAATAAAAAAATAAATATAAATAAAAATTATTTATTAACTAACGATAATAATATAAATAAACTAATTGTTGTTAATGATGATGATGAGGATGATGATGATGAAGATGAAGATGATAATGATGATGAAGATGAGGATGATGATGATAGTCATAGTATATCACCATATTTATCAACAAATTCAAATGATAGTAATACAATAATAACATCAACAGCAGCAACACCTACAACAACATCAATTACATCATCACTAGTAACACCATCAGCAATAACACCATCAGCACAATTACATACAATATTAAATATAAAACAAAATTTAAATAAAAATCAATTACTAGCACCATCTAAAATAACAACAGTGCCAAATATATTATTAGATGATGCAATTAATGTACCTATTAAAATTGGTATTAAACAGCAACAGCAATCCAATCAGCTATCAATGATAAATAAAAAACGTGGGCGTAAAAAAGGTTCTAAAGGTGCTGATTATGAAATTGCTAATTTAGGTAATTTTGCGCCTGGTTCTATAATGTATGAGGCTGCATCTTATTTAGATATAAAACAAAAAATTGCATCATTCTCTGGTTATACAAAAAAAATTAAAACAACAAAAGAATTATTAGCTGAAATACAAAGTAAAAAACTTGGTTCATCAGCAACATCATCACCTACATTATCATTACAATTACAACAACAATTACCATCACCATCAACAAGTTCTGGTAAGTTTTTGTTATTTTTTCCATTTACTAGCTTTTCTTTATAAATGAAATACTTTACCTCTAATACATTAAACCTCTTTCTCATCAATTTGAACAGAAGTAAGTTTTAGTGTTTCGAAGTCAAAACAACTTTTTCTGAACAACAGAATCAGAAATTTTTTTAACGTCATGCTTTAATAATTTCATAATAGAGAAAAAAATAATTTATAATATAGTAATTTTGTTGTATTCAACTTAAATAAATAAAGATTCTCAATTACAAATAACAAACAACATAAATTTATTATTAATCTTACAATGTAATATAATTTGGCTTAATTTATTTTAGATACATCCCAGCAATCTCATACAACAAATTCAACAATTGATGTTGGTAATACTTCAACATTATTAGTTACCAGTAATACAGCAACAACAACTCCAGATACAACAACAACAACAATATATGATAATATTAATAATGATAGTAATATAATACAAGATAATAAAAAAATTATAATTAATATTGATGATGAAATAAAATTATTAATTAAAAACTTACCAAAATTAAATGAAAATCTGATTGAATGGTATGACAAAGATTATATTGAATGTACATGTGTATTAAAAGAAATAGTAAATGACACTAATAATGAATTAATAATAAATAATTTAGATGACAAAAATGATGATAATAATGTACTAGATGATATTGATGATCATCATCTACATTATAATCTACAACAAAATGAAAATGAACAAAATAAAAAAATATTAGAGATACCAGCTGTGATAATTAAGGATAATTCATTATCATGTACAAAACAACATCAACCATTAATAAAACAAGAATTATTGAATGTTAATAAAAAACCAATGAAATCAATATTTGATTTAGATTATGATGATGATAATGATCCAATTAATAATTTCAAAAATACTACAGCAAGTGAAAGTATTCAAATTCATATAAATAATCATGATGATATTGATCAAAATGATGATTTAAATACAACATCAAATAATATTTTAATACAAGCAAATGAAATAGATATAATAAGAAATAATAATAACAATAAAAAAACAAAACAAATTTCCTCAGTGCCTGATGAGATACCAATTAAATTAGTACCATTAATTGTTCCAATTGATACAATCAAACAAACAACTATACCGGCAATACAAGATGTTACAACAGAAACAACAGTACAACCATTAATTGATAATAATAAATGGTTTGTTGAGGAGGATCCAAATTGTCCAGCTAAAATACATTTTAATATAAATACATCAATAATAACAAATTATCATATTGTTAATTTACATAATTTATTTATACCAAATATAAATGGTATATGGGATAATCTTATTAAAAAAAATACAGATATAATAGTACCAGAATTGTATGAACGTGTTGTGCCAAAATATAATCAGTTAATAATGGATAAAATACCAAAAGATTTACGGCAATATAATTTTTTATCATTAAGAGGAACAGGATTAGCAACAGGAGGAACTTCAGTAACGAAAAATTTACGTCACATAAAAAAATTTAAAAAAAAATTAAAACAAATAAAAGGAAAGAAACAAATTTTTAGTAATAATGATAATGAACATGAACATGAAGATGATGATGATGATAAAATTAATATTAATATTAATATTGATAATATTATTTCTGATAAAAATATTAATGATCAGAAATATTGTATAAATAATGATAGAAAACCTAGTAAAATAAATCATAAAAAAAAGATGAGTAATAAACATATTAATAAAAAACATAAAAGTAAGATAAAATTAAATTTAGATGAAGACGATGATGATAATGACATTGTTGATAATCCATCTAATTATAATTTAATTAATTTTAATAATAATAATAATAAAAATAATATTATTATTAAAATTGATAATGATAATGAAAATCTTACAGAATTTAATCAAATAACAAATAATTTTGATGTTAATATTGAAGATTTATTATGTAATAATGATGATAATCATATAAATTTATTAACAAATAAAACAATAGATATTGATGATGTTGATCAGTTAATTGATGATGGTAACAATGATGATGATATTAAAATAAATGATATGGCTGTGTCTTCTTCTAGTAATAATAATATTAATATTAATAATAATAATAATAATAATAATAATAATAGTAATAATAATAATAGTAATAATATTATGTTAATTGATTCAGATTCAAATACTAGTGATAATTTTAATAAATTAAATAATATTTTAATTAATAATGATGATCATCAAGAAATGATTAATAATGAAAATCAAGAAACTATAACAACTACAAATAATTATTCCATAAATAACAATAAAAAACGTTATCTATCATCATCGTCATCATCATCATCTTCATCATCATCATCTTCATCGTCATCATCATCATCATCATCATCTGATGAAGAGCATGATCATGATGATTGCCAAAATGATGATGAACAAAAACAAAATACGTCATCAAATATAAATGATTTATCAGATGATAATAATTTTAAATTAACAAGTTTTAATCATTTAAATGATGAAAATGTAAGTGGAGTAAATAGTGATGGTTACGAATTCAAAGAATGGTATGAAGTTGTTCATGTTAAATCTTATAATGATGAACTATTAACCATTTTGCCTTATGTAGTTATTGATTAAAAAAAAAAAACAAAACAAAAACAAAAAACGAAAACACAGGAAATGAAAGAAGAAAAAAAATGAGAAGGGGGATAATAGGGGGGCACAAAAATATTTTGTAAGATAAACGGGGGGTTATAAGGGACCGGGGCGAAAATTATTAATGAATTATTATTAACTTTATTATTTTTCTTTAATTATATCCAAAAACATTAAAAATATTCAAATTGATCATCCTAAAGTCTTTATATAATTATAGAATAGAATATAAATGATCGAATTCAATGAATTAATGAATTAATAATTACTATTTAATATTTTTGGTTTTAAATAAAAAAGAAAAAAACAAAAAAATAAACAGTTTGTTCTCAGTTTTTTTTTCTTTCTATTTTCTACAATTTTGTTTTTTTTTTGTTGTGTAAAAAAGATAAAAAAATAAGCGCTTAAATCGTTTATCAGTTAAATAAACGTTTTTTTCTTCCTTTAATTTACGAAATTTTTTAAAATTTATTTAAAAAAAAAAAAAAAGCAAACAAACAAAAGAAAAACCAACATAATCTATTCTTCCTTTAATTTAATCTTAATTTTGTAATAATTTGTTTTGTTATAGTAAGAAAAAAAAAAAAATCAAACAAAACAAAACAAAACACAATCACAGCAATCGTAAATCTCGGGAATAATTTTTTAGGAATAAAAACTAAAGCTAAAAATAAATTATTAGCGAAGAAATTGTAAATCGTAATCAATTCTTTGTTTATTTTTTGTTTTTTTTTTTTTTTGTTTTTTTTTTTTACTTTTTTGAATTATAAAAAAAAAAAACAAACAAACTAAATAAGAAAAAGCAAATAATAAAAGAAGATATTTAAATATTCTAAAAAAAAAAACAACACAAAAAAACACATTCACACAATACAGACACAATTATACACATTTATAAAAAATTATTATAAATTTATTGAAAAAAAGTAATTAAAATAATTAATATTTAAATAAAAAAAAATAAAAAACGCAAAAAAAAAAAAAATAAAAAAAAAAAAAAAATTTAAGAAAAAAAAAAAAAAATAAAATAAATTTAAAAATAAGCAAAAGAGAGAAAAATGTTTAAAAATAAAAAGAAAAATAAAATAAACTTAAAAACTAAGTAAAAAGAGAAAAAATTAAAATAAATACAAATTAGTCATTGATCCATTTGTATTAAAAAAAAAAAACAAAAAAAAAAAAAAATATGAATAAAACAAAAGAGAACATTTTTGTTACAAAAGAAAAAGAACAAGAAAAGGACTTTATAATAATTGAAAATAAAAAAAAATAATGTTTAGTGTACATAAAAAAAAAAAACAAAACAAAAAAAAAATAAAAATAGAAAGTGACGGGGAGGGGGAAAGAAAAAGAAAGGAAAATTAATAATTAATACGTTTATATGTTTTTTTTTTTTTTTTCGTTTTTTCTTTCTACTTTTTTTTGTTTTTCTTTCTTTCTTTTAATGTTCTTAATTGTTGAAGTATATAAATATTTAATTTAAAAATAAAAATAAATGAAAAAAGGAAATTAAAACAAAAACAAAAACAAAACAAAAAAAAAAAAAAAAGAAAACAAAACAAAAACAAAAAAAAAATCTATTTTATATAATAAAATAAATAAATAGAAATTTATATTAATTAATATATTATAGTTTTTTGCTTCTTTACTTTTTATTATTAATAAATTAATTAAATTGGTTGTTTTTATGAATAATTTTTTTTTTTTCTTTTAAAACATTTTTGTTACATTGGACAAAATTTTAATTATTTGTTTTTATTTTTTCTGTATTATTGCTATATATTTTTTCTTTCTTTCCCCTGTTTTAAAACAAATAATTGAAGGAAAGGACTAAATTTTTTTTTTCTGTTTGATGAAACGTTAATTTTTTTTTTGTATTTATTTAATTTTTTTTTTCCTTTTATTATCTTACTTTTTTTTCCATTTATTTAATTTATACGATAAAAAACAAAACTTAAAAATAAAATACAAAAAAAAAAATGATTAAAAATATATTTGTTGTTATTTTAATATCCTTCATGTTCCAGCTATTTACAGATTATTTTGTGTGATCTAAGGATTTGTGTAAAAATATGAAAATGGGTTTTATCTTTTTTTTAAAATATAGTCACAGTTACAACTGATGTATTCCAAAAAAAAGAACAAATCAATGTTTTTTTAAGATGCTGAAATTTCGATAATTTATGATCTTCAATAATTCTATTTTTCTTCTTGTTACAACTTTTTTTATTAAAACAAAAAATCGAATTAGCAGAGAAACGAACCCAAAGCACATTTTCTAAGATTATTGAAATTCGATGTTTTGTCGTATTATATTTTAATTTATATTCGAAAAGTTTTTTTTAGTTTCCATTGCGAATTTGAGCTTTGAATTTAGATTGTAGCTGATATATTTAAATTTCAAGTCATCGTTATCTATATGACAAGTTTAATTCATGAAAAACACTTCCCCAAATAAATATTTTCATGTAATATATTAGGTTTTGCGAATCCAATCGAAAATCGATGTATTGAAGGAATAAATCGATTTAAAATATTTTTCGATTTATTTTCACAAAAGATGAAGGAATAAAATTAACGAAAATTCAGGAAGATTATCACGTTGATACGATTATAAAAACGAGTAAAATTAAACAATTCTAATATCTTAATTAATTTAAAATATTTTAAAAATATTCGTGTTGCGAAATGTACAAAAAAAATTTAGCCAGCTATTTTTGAGTATGGCAACACCAATGGTGTATTCGGAAACGGTGTTTTATTTCAATCTACAAAGGTGTTGTTAATTTTCGTTCTGACGTTTTTTTTTGTTTTTTTTAAAGTGTTTAATTAATTATTAAATAATTAAATTCTCAATTTTAATGGCAAAATAGTTACCATTTACCAGTTAAAAAGAACTAAAGTGTTTTCTATTATTCAATAAAAGATATTTTACATATATAAAGCGTATTTACATAGGTTTTTAAATAATAAAAGTTTATACAAAAACAAAACTAAATAAAATAAAAATTGTGTAAAAATTCTTTATAAATTTATCATCATTTTCAATATAATGACTTTTTTTTCATGTACTTCTGTTGTTTATTTTTAATTTTCTATGCTTATATTTTATTAGTTCTAATAATTTATTTTTTTTTTACATTTTTTATTTTATTCGTTTTGTTTTTTGTTTTATTTAAACAAATAGACATAATATTTATAATGAATCATTGATATTTTACAGGAATTGCAATTCGAATATGCAATAGGTTTTTATGATTAAATTTTTATTTATTATAATTTTTTCACTCAAATTACAGTTGGGTGAGTAATAAACAACATTTTCTTGATTATTATTATTATGTATGTATGTGTGTGTGTAAAATATAGTAAAAGAAAATTTAAAAAAAGTTAACCAATATCAGTCAGTTACATTTTTTTTTTCTCTCGTGACATCCAGATGTAAGAATATATTTTATAATTTTTTTCTTTAATTGTACTTGAACTTTTTATTTAATTAAATTAATTTAATATAAATTCTTATAATTTTTATAATTGTACAATTATAATAGTTCCAGCAATAATTGGTTTCGTTTGCATTAGTTAGATCATTTTGTATTTATTGTTACATTATTCTGTGAATTTTCTCATAATTCCTAATTGTAATTGCTCCTTCTAAAAACTTCTATTCTATAGCAAAATAGTGTAAAAGGTCATCAACATTATTATTTTCTATATTTAAAATTTTTTGTATACATTTCAGTTGGATTACAAAAGATTGCACGGATTCCACACATCTGGATATATGTAATTTTATTTCATTTTTATTTTATTTTCTATTATTCTGTTTCATCATAATCACTGGTAACAATATTATTAGGAATGACTACTAACAACATCAGCAATAACACCATCACCATAATTACATACAATATATTGAATATAAAACAGAACTTTAATCAAATTTAATTATTACCAGCACCATCTAAAATAAGAGCAGTGTCCAATATATTATTAGATGGAGCAACAGCAACACAATCAACCATCAATGAACAAAGAAAAACCTGAACGTAAAAAACGTTCTAGAGGTGCTGATTATCAAATTGCTAGTCTTCAGCCTGATCCTTATTTAGATTTGGTACAAAAAATAAAATCATGTTCCAGTATTACAAAGAATATGAAAACAACAGAATTATTAGCTGCAATACAAAGTAGAAAACTTGGTTCATCATCAACATTATCATTACAATTACAACAACAATTACCATCAACAAGTTCTGGCAAGTTTATTTATTTTTTCCATTTACTAGCTTTCCTTTAGAAAGGAATTATTTTACCTCTAATGTATTAAATATCTTTCTCATCAATTTTAAGTAAAAATGAAAAATTTTGGATTTAAAAAAAAACAATGAAAAATAGACACTAAAAAAAATTTACAAATTTTTTTTAGTGTCTCGAAAATATGGTATCATTGTTCTATTTATTTATTATATTCATCTAAAATTTAATTTCGAATATCCAAACAACTTTTTCTGAATAATATCAAAAAACTTCTTTAAAGTATCAACAATAAACCGAATCAATTGCATTGTATGCAAATGTAATTCGATTTTGTATATTCTATAAATCAGTTGATTATATGATTTTAAAATACATAAATAACTTGTATGCAACATATTCGGAATTTCAAATAACAAACAACACAAATTTATTTATAATACTTTATTATTCTAATCTAATATAATTTCGTTTTATTTTATTTTTAGATACATTCCAGCAATCTCATACAGCAAATTCAACAATTGATGTTGGTAATGCTTCATCATTATTACTTACCAGTAATACAGCAACAACAAATTCAGATATAACAACAATTCCAGATATAACAACAACTCCAGATATAACAACAATTCCAGATATAACAACAATTCCAGATATAACAACAACTCCAGAAATAACAACAATTCCAGATATAACAACAATTCCAGATATAACAACAATTCCAGATATAACGACAATTCTAGATACAACAACAACAACAATATCTGATAATATTAATAATGAGAGTAATATAATACAAGATAAGAAAAAAACACTAATTAGTACTGATGATGAAATCAAATTATTAATTAAAAACTTACCAAAATTAAATGAAAATCTGATTGAATGGTATGACAAAGATTATATTGAATGTACATGTGTATTAAAAGAAATAGTAAATGATACTAATAATGATATTGATGATCATATTCTACAACAAAATGAAAATGAACAGAATAAAAAAGATATACCAGCTGTGATAATTAAGGATAATACATTATCATGTACAGAACAGCATCAACCATTATTAAAACAAGAATTATTGAATGTTAATAAAAAATCAATTAAATCAATATTTGATTTAGATTCTGATGATGATAATGATCCAATTAATAATTTCAAAAATACTACAGCAAGTGAAAGTATTCAAATTCATATAAATAATCATGATGATATTGATCAAAATGATGATTTAAATACAACATCAAATAATATTTTAATACAAGCAAATGAAATAGATATAATAAGAAATAATAATAACAATAAAAAAACAAAACAAATTTCCTCAGTGCCTGATGAGATACCAATTAAATTAGTACCATTAATTGTTCCAATTGATACAATCAAACAAACAACTATACCGGCAATACAAGATGTTACAACAGAAACAACAGTACAACCATTAATTAATAATAATAAATGGTTTGTTGAAGAGGATCCAAATTGTCCAGCTAAAGTTCATTTTAATATAAATCCATCAAAAATAACAAATTATCATATTGTTAATTTACATAATTTATGTATACCAAATGTAAATGGTATATGGAGTATTAAAAAAAATACAGATATAATAGTACCAGAATTGTATGAACGTGTTGTGCCAAAATATAATCATTTAATAATGGATAAAATACCAAAAGATTTACGACAATATAATTTTTTATCAACAAGAGGAAGAGTAGTTTCAGGAACAAAAAATTTACGCCACATAAAAAAGTATAAAAAAAAATTAAAACAAATTTCTAACAATACTGATAATGAGCATAAAGATGATGTTAATGTTGATCAGTTAATTGATGATGATAACAATAATGATGATATGAAAATAGATGATACTGATATGTCTTCTGCTAGTTCTAGTAATAATTGTCCCATAAATAATAAAAAACGTGAAATATCGTCATCATCATCATCTTCATCGTCATCAGCTTCATCGTCTTCATCATCACCTTCTAACAATAATGATAATGAACATGAAGATGATGTTAATGTTGTTCAGTTAATTGATGATGATAACAATAATGATGATATGAAAATAGATGATACTGATATGTCTTCTGCTAGTTCAAGTAATAATTCATCATCACCTTATAACAATAATGATAATGAACACGAAGATGATGTTAATGTTGATCAGTTAATTGATGATGATAACAATAATGATGATATGAAAATAGATGATACATCATCTTCATCTTCATCGTCTTCATCATCACCTTCTAACAATAATGATAATGAACATGAAGATGATGTTAATGTGGATAAAAAACGTAAAATATCGTCATCATCATCATCTTCATCGTCATCATCTTCATCGTCTTCATCATCACCTTCTAACAATAATGATAATGAACATGAAGATGATGAGAATGTTGATCAGTTAATTGATGATGATATGAAAATAGATGATACTCATATGTCTTCTGCTAGTTCTAGTAATAATTGTCCCATAAATAATAAAAAACGTGAAATATCGTCATCATCTTCATCTTCATCGTCTTCATCATCACCTTCTAACAATAATGATAATGAACATGAAGATGATGTTAATGTTGATCAGTTAATTGATGATGATAACAATACTGATGATATGAAAATAGATGATACTGATATGTCTTCTGCTAGTTCTAGTAATAATTGTCCCATAAATAATGAAAAACGTAAAATATCGTCATCATCTTCATCGTCATCATCTTCATCTTCATCTTCATCTTCATCGTCTTCATCTTCATCGTCTTCATCTTCATCGTCTTCATCATCACCTTCTAACAATAATGATAATGAACATGAAGATGATGTTAATGTTGATCAGTTAATTGATGATGATAACAATAATGATGATATGAAAATAGATGATACTGATATGTCTTCTGCTAGTTCTAGGAATAATTGTCCCATAAATAATGAAAAACGTAAAATATCGTCATCGTCATCATCATCGTCTTCATCATCATTATCTTCATCATCAGCATCATCATCAGCATCATCATCATCATCATCATCATCATCGGATGAGGAGCATGATCATGATGATGAACAAAAACAAAGTACGTCATCAAATATAAATGATTTATCAGATGATAATAATTTTAAATTAACAAGTTTTAATAATTTAAATGATGAAAATGTAACTGGAGTAAATAGTGATGGTTGCGAATTCAAAGAATGGCATGAAGTTGCTCATGTTAAATCTTATAATGATGAAATATTAACCATTTTGCCTTATGTAATTATTGATTAAAGAAAGAAAAAAAGAAAAAAACGAATATCAATCGTAAATCTCGGTAATAATTATATATTAAAAAAAAAACAAACTAAATAAGAAAGAGAAAAATAAAAGAAGATATTTAATATTCTAAAACAAAAACAACACATTCAATATAGACACAATTATACACATTTATAATAATTATAAAAATGAAAAGAAAGTCATGGTTCATCTTCTTTATTTTTTCTTTCTAACAAACATAACAATTTCTGTTTTTTTTTTTTTTGATAAAACATGACAATTAATTAACTTTAATTAATTATTTTATTTTTTAATTTATTAAATTATTCACAAATAAATATTTAATATAAAAGGCAAAAAAAAAAAACAAAATAAAAAATATAAAATTTAAAAAAAAAAAAAAATAAATAAAATAAAAAAAAACGAGAAAAATTCATATAATATAAAATATATATTATATAACTTAGGACGTTCCACTATCCGGATGACTGCTCTATGCTCTTCCAACTAAACAACTGAGTCTGTAAGTTGTTTAGTTGGAAGAGTTCGAGTCTCAGCTCTATGCCACAACTGAGACTCGAACTCTATATTAATCAATTGTAAAATAAATAAATAGAAATTTATATGAATTATATTATAGTTTTTGCTTCTTTACTTTTTAATTTTTTTTCCTTTTATTATATGTTGTTTTAAAAAATTAAATACAAAACGAAAATGCTTAAATATATATTTGTTGTTATGTTCCAGCTATTTACAGATTATTTCGTGAGTAAAAATATGAAAATGGGGGGGTTTTTTTTTTAAAGATACAACACAGTTACAACTGACGTATTCAAAAAAAAAAAAAAAAACCAATAATTTTTTAAGATGCTGAAATTTCGATAATTTATGATCTTCAATAATTCTAATTTTCTTATTGTTAGAACTTTTTTTATTAAAACAAAAAATCGAATTAGCAGAGAAACAAACCCAAAGCACATTTTCTAAGATTCAAATTTAACGTCATTCTACTTTATTGGAAAAGTTCTTTTTGCTTCACTATTTAAAAACGCGGTGTTATCATTCTGAAAGCTGTTAGCTTTTTTGAAAGATATTTACAATTTCAACTTTTAATTGCGTATTTTAATTTTAGCTTATGGGTCGTGTAACTTAGTTAAAAACCATTGCAAATTTCAGCTTTGAAATTAGATTTTAGCTGAAATATTTAAACTTCAATCATAATAATTACTCTTTTTTATACAATTCTTATCTATATGACAAGTTTAATTCAAGAAAAATACTTCCACAAATAAATATTTTCATGTAATATATTAGGTTTTTCGAATCCAATCGTATGTATTAAAGGAATAAATCGATTTAAAATATTTATCGATTTATTTTCACAAAAGATGAAGGAATAAAATTAACGAGAATTCAGGAAGATTATCACGTTAATACGGTTATAAAAACGAGTAAAATTATTCAATGATATTTCTTAATTAGTTTAAAATATTTTAAAAATATTCTAATTCATATATAGTTATACTATACTGAAAATTTTGCGTAACTAATGTTTTTACGCTAACGAAAACAGCAAGAGTAAGAAAAAGTAAAAATTTTTAAGATATGATAAAAAAGTTTTGTTTTTTATTATAAATTTGTAAATTTAAAAATAATATAATTTATTAGAAAATTGTTTAGAATAGTTTTTGAAATACTCGGGTTGCCAAATGGACAAAAAAATTCGGCTAGCTCTTTTTGAGTATGGCAACACCAATTGCGTATTCTCAAACGGTGTTTTATTTTAAGTTTTAACCTACAAAGGTATTGTTAGTTTTCAATCTGATTTTTTTTTATTTTAAAGTGTTTAATTCAGTGTTTATTTCAGTGTTTAATTAATTAAATAATTAAAATCTCAATTTTAGTGATAAATAGAGTTATACTACACCAAAAATCATTTAAAAAATAAATACAAGTTCAATTGTAGTGTTTTCTATTATTCAATATACGGTGTTTTACATATATACGCATTTAGGTATGTTTTAAAAATATTTTAATTTGTTTAATTCAATGGAATTGTTAAAGATAAAGGAAGTTAAAACAATATTAGTGAAAAAGGAAAAATATATATATTTATATACATCAAATAAAAAAACGGGACCTCTCAACATAACATTGTTAGTGTATTTTCTTTTGATTAGCTCCTCGTTGAAAAAAAACAAAAACAAAAAAAAATGTAGAATGTACTGTTAGTTACAATAACATAAATTTTTTTACAAAAACAAAAATAAATAAAATAGAAAATTGTGAAATTCTATATTACCGCCATTTTTTTTTTTTTATAATTACAAATAAGAAATACGTAATTTTTTATTATTTCTTAATTTATTTCTCAATTATTTTTGATTACTAATTATTAATATTTTGTTATTGTTATTTGCGATTATTTATTTAGGATCTTTTCGGTTTATTTTTTTTTTTTGTTTTTATTCTTATTTTGTGACATTATCCGTGAAACATAAAAAGAAAAAAAAACAAAAAAATTGCATCACTAATTCTGATACTAAAAATGTAATATACCCAAATTTGTTTTTTGTTAACAGTTTACAATAAATAAGTAACAATAAATGATATAGATGGATTCATAAAAAGGAACTGCAATTAATCTAATGAATAAAAATTTCTAAACAAATATTAAATTGATGATATCCAACTTGGACGTTTTTTTTGTGTTTTTATCCTCTTTTTTTTTTTCTGGAATGAAAATTTTTTTTTTGTGGTTTGTTTCCAAAATAATTTGTTGAATTGTGATTTTTTTCTTTTAGTTAATTACAGTCTTAATCTATTTACTTTCAGTTATGACCAAATAATAAGTTCTACAATATTTGGTTGTTATGTTTATTTTTATATTCGTTCTAATAATTGATTGTTGATTTTTATGTTGCAGTTATTTAGAATGATTCATTGGATATTAATAATAAAATGCAATTAAAAGATAAGTTCAGATGTAAGAATATACTTATTTTCTAAAAAAATTTTTTCATCAGTTACATCAGGTAGATCATTTTGTATTTAATTATTACATTACATTATTTTGTATATTTTCTCTTAATTCCTGTAAATATAATTGTACCTCCTTAAAATTTCTACACTTCTCAATAATTAGTTAATTGTATTTTTATATTCTTATTTTTCTAAAATGTTTTTGTTGTTTCTTTTACAAATTTTGTTTCTTCAGAATAAAAATGTTAACTCTTTTTATTTTTTTTTTTATTTGTTTTCTATGAATATTTAATTAGTATGGGTTGTAGGTTGTGAAACCAATTGAATTTTCTATTTTCCTTCAGTGACAATAATTCTAATTCGTGTGTTAACATTTACAGAATATAAAAAATTCTCGTTCTATTTAATTCGTCTAAAACACGAATCTATTTCTTATTCCTTCTTTTCCTTTCTTTTTTTTTTTTTTTGTTCAATCCCTTTTCTCTGTCACACACATATGCTCTCATATATATATATTTCCTTGCCTATTTTCTATTCTACAATTTAACATATTTTTTTTACCATTTACCAAGAATTGTATTTTTTCTCTCTTTCATAATAAAAAGGAAAACAAAAATTCCCTTTTTTCTGATTGGATATTTTCCAGAATACAATATTGTATGTAATTTTTTTTTGTTTCTGTTCCACTTCTAAACCCCCATTTTTTTAACAACCAAAAATGTTAACCAATCATTTAGCGTATACAATTTTTACCCTTAGCAAATGCACACGCACACACACACACATGTAAACCAATATAAAAATTTGTTTTACATAATACTAAAAAAAAGAAAATTTGTAGGTTGCTGTCAAAATTGTTTCTTATTCGTTTTTTTCCCTCTTTTATTAAATTTGTTTTTTTTTTTTTGTTATTTTCATAAAAAAAATTTATTAAAAGTTTATTGTTGGTTTTCTTTATAAATTTTTTCTATTGATGAAATTTATTTTAATTGTTGACTAAACATTAAATAGAAATTAGATAAAGTTAAGAATGATTGAATTGTCTATTTTCTTAGTTAGTAATTTTGTATAGTAAAAAATTAATTTAATCAATTTTTGTTGTACTTTTATTTCTTTCACATATGTTTGATTGATTGTTTTTTGGTGGTTGGTGAGATAGGGTGTGGAGGTGAAGAATTAAATAATTGTTTAAATATTTTCTATTTATTTTTTTTTTTTGTAATTTTTGTTATACTTACAAATGTATTTTTTATTATTTCAACAGAATTAGAAACTGGAAAAATCTACACGAATAAAATTTGTTGAAAATTTTATCCATTAAAATTGTTGAACATTTTTGTATTGACGTTCTAAATTTTTATTTAAAATAAAATTAGTGTATAAATTAGATTGAGAGAAAATTATTTACTTATTACATTATAATAATTATTAAAGTGTTTTTTGTTACTTTTATGATTCATTTTGATTGTACCTATATTTTATTTTTTCTTTTTTACATAACGCACCAAAACATAAAATATTCTCTCTCTCTCTCTAGTTTTTTTCTGTCTCTTGTACTTTACTCTATTTTGTCGTGATTAGTATTTTTAAGTACAACAAAATCCATTCATCCATTAAAACGTAAATATATTTTCAAGTAGGATTCTATCTATTCTAACTATTCTCTACTTTTAAGCGAAATAAACTAAAGTCCTTCCCACCTTTATTGTCTTTTTTTTTAAATACAATTTCACCAACTGACGTTGCAAACACGTTCGACTCTCATCAATAGGGTCCTTTATTCAAAACTTCCGCGTTTGTTGTTATTGTTGGTTTCATTATAATGGTGTCTTACATGACTACCCTGGCACTTGATACAAGACACGTTAATAAATTCCAATTTATCTATCCTCCCATTGACCTTTTTTCTTGATTCTTCTATTTTATCTCAACGCTACACTTTTCCGTAAACTGATTTATGTTAGATTTAAATAAATATGAAAAGAAAACTTTAATAATGAAAATCTTTTAAGTTAAATTCCGTAGAAAACATAAACCAAAGTCATAATAAAATATTTACAAATTTTTGGTATTGGTTGACGCTATAAAAAAAAGAAGAACAACAAAAAAAATATTCATCCAAATATATGACGTCATTTATTAAAAAATATTTATTACAAATAATTATCCAAAGACTATAAATTTATCACATTCAACATAAATATATAGAATCAGATTTTCTATTCGTAATCTCCTTTGATAATTGAAAGAGCAAAACAAAAAATAAATACTTAAATAATTACTTAGGATAATTGAGAGAAAAAAAAATACATGTGTCCATGAGACAGTAAAATGCCGATTATATTTAAATTTAATTATTCTTCCTTTATTCATTTTCATTGATAATTTTTTTTTTTGTTGATTTCATATTTTTATTTATTTAATTAATTTTCCATTTTTTTTTGTTACAGGTCATTTACAGGTGACGTTTATTTATGGTCTTTGTTGATCATTTAACTGGAAACACAACAGAAGTATTTAATTACTTTTTTAATTAACAAAATTAACGTGAACTTTTCGTCAAGGTAAGTGGATTTTTTTTTGTTTTGAATTGTTCTCCTCTTGATTTATTAAATTCTTAATCTATTTTTGTGACTAACTCAATTATAAACATGCAAAAACTGAGCAAATTATTATTGTAATTCTGCATTATGAATTTACTTTTGAGTTTTACAAAAAAATAATTGATTTGTTATCACAACTTTTAATTTTATTGTCAGAATATTTTGAATATTGTTAATTAATTAATTTTACATTAGTGAATTTACTTTTTTCTTTGTTTGTTTTGTTGTAATATTGTATTTCGTGTCATCTTATGTTGAATGTTAACTGATTTTGGATACGTTCGAATTTTGTATTCATTCTTTAAAATTGTATTTTTGTATCTTTAAAATATAAAAGATTGCAGATGCAGATATATTTGTTATTAAAAAGTAAGTTTATAGATTTAGATCTATGACAAATATTCTTCAAACATCAAATTTTATTGACAAAATCTTTCCAATTTAAATTTTAAATCTTTTATGAATGAACCAAAAATATTATAAATTTAATGGTGAACGCACAACAAATTTTATTCAATGACCAACATTGTAACCATTGATACATTGTAAGGTCAAAATTTCAGAAACAATTTTAGTATGAGCAATAAATGTTAATTAACTAACAGTGTGATACCGATTATAATTTTTAATAATAATTACAGTTGTACTGTTACAATTTAATTGTTTAATCTTAAATAAACAAACGTTTTAGTAATTCCAGTAATTGTTAAACAAATAAATGGTAAACTGTATCGGTATCTTTAAATGAAATAGAAATGAATCCCTAATAAAATGTAATAACAATGGTACAAATCTTCAACTATTTATCCTTACCCTAAATTATTATAAAATGATATTCATGTTGTCCTCATCCTGATTCTTAAGATAAATTTAAAAAAGAGTTTAAAAGATTAGAGTAAGTAATAAAGTTAATCTTTCTAAATAAATTAAATGCGCAACAAAATAACTGTACCAATTGTTACTCTATTGTATTTAGAGAATAAAAAAATTGGCAAACAGCACAACACACTGCACTAGTTAATAATTCTAATAATTTATATATAATAAGAATTAATAAAATGTCTTATGTCTTAATATTTAATTTATTTTTTATAAAATAAATTCATATAAAATTTAAGGACACATTTAAGTGTTGCGAATTTCTTTTAGTGTCTATAAGACGTTAATTAACTTTAACTAGGTACGTGTACCTGGGTAATCTCCTCTGTCCAATGTGTCCTAGAGTTTTATCATAAAATTGGTTTATTGGTTTTTAGGTAGAAATTTATTTACTATTTTTGTCTCCATTTAAAATTGAGACGAAAGACTTTAATTTGTGTCCATTTATACTGTTATTTTCTTTCATTTAACTTTCAACGAAAGACGTTAAAAAAAATTATTTACATATTTAAAATTGTTTGGGTGAAAGAGAACGAGAAGGAAAAAAAACGGATTAAAATAATTGAAATTATTTCAATTATTGGATTTAAAATTTAAAATGATTTCATCACAATTATATCCATTCAGCAGCCGATTGGATTATTTTCTTTTGTTCAGTTTTTTTTAATAATTTGTGCTTAACCAGTTTTCCATTATTAACAAAAAATGTATTTCTTTGACGGATGGCGGGGTGGGGGAAGGGACACAAAGACTAATGGTTGACAACAATAATAAAATATTTTAATTTTGTATTTTCAGAGTGTGATCAGGATGACGGAAAAAAGTAAAATAAAAGAAGGTGTGTCTGCGTGTAGACAATTTTATTTATTTTATTTTTTCTATATTTTCTTTTTCTTTTTTTTTTTTACATTTAAATTTAAAGATGATGAAAATGGAAAAAATAAAAAAAATGGAAAAGTGAAAAGTTCTGATGATACAAAAATGATAGAGGAAAAAACTGATACACTAAAGAGAAAATATAGTAGTGATGTTGATAATGAAGATTTAAAGCCTAGACAACGGATAATGAAACGACGTGGACATATTGATGTTCAATAAATTTCATACAAATATTTAAATATTGCACTTTTTTTTTTGTATAAAATGAGACACGACGTCAAGAATGTCAACAAAAGAAAAACAAAATATAATCGAAATAATTAATTTTTCGTAATTAATTAAAGTTAATTAATTGTCAATAAAATATCGTTATTTTATGTGTTTGTTTAACGAAAAATTGTTCATTTAAAAAAAAAGTGAAAATCAACCCTGACCTGTTTATTTTCTTTTCGTTTTTCTTTCACTCTTTTTTTCTTGTACCAAAATTTCTAGACAGAATACAATTGATTTTAAATTGTACTCGTAATTTAAAAGAAGATTTTTCAAAAATTTATGATTTTTATCTTGTGAAAATTTTCGATAAAAAATATTTTCTGTTTTCTTTTCTTTTTTTTTTTTTTTTTAAGAACAAAAACAATTGTTTTTTCGATGAATTTTAATTAATTTTTATAAAAAAAATATATTTTTCATCCAATATTTGATTTATTAATTTTTACTATAAAAAGTCGATTATTTTCATATGTGAAATTTTAATAAATAATTTTCATTTTATATTTAAATTTGTTGACCTTGTTTCATTTTATTTTTCACAAAAAAAAAATACCTGCATTTTACAGAAAAAATATTGGAAGAATAAGAATTAGATCAAATATGATAAACTGATGAGATGAGAAATAAACATTTATGTGAAAATAAATCCTTTTTTATTGATAAAAAATGTGTGTGTGTGTGTGAATGTGTGAGAATGTTATTATATATTTACATTTGGATTTCAGTTCAAGTTCAATTAAATTGTTTCAATTTATACAAAAAAAAATTTATTTTTCTATTTTCTACTTTAATTTTATTTGATTATATTTGTAGATTTTTTGTCGGTTAGAACATTTTATCAGTTAGAACATTTATTGGTTTTTGTTATAGAAAAAAATTAATTAAAATTAAAATTAAAATAAAAAAACGAACTGTAATTAGTTCCTAATTTTCTGATGGACCAAATTTAATTACTTTTCCATTTTTTTCTACTGCTGAAATTTTTTATGTCAATTTTAAGTAGATATTCCATTATTCGACTTTTGTTGTTGTTTTTTTTAAAGAAAATTTATTTATTTTTTATGACAAAAAAAAATATTGAACGGATTTTTTTTTTTTATCCCCTTTTTCAAATAACAAGAGAGAGAAAAAAAAAAAAGTAAATAATAAATATAAAAATTTTATGTACGGGACACATGTGTTGAGTGTGGGAGGTGTATGACAAGGACATAAAAGAAAAATAACAAAAAAAATAAATAACAAACACTTTCAATCCTATAGAATAATAATAAAAAAGAAAGGGTTGATACGGTAAGGTTGTGGGGTGATGTTTGTTTCTTAGTTGTTACCGATAAATAGCTGTCTCCTTTCTTATTGTTCTCTATTTTCATAATGTGTAGGTATATCCATATTTTTTTTTTGTTGTCTTGTCAAAAAAAAATTTAACCCACACAATTTTCCTTAACCCTCTCTCGTCACATTTTCCATTTTCTATCATATTAAATTATTATCACCCTTTCAAGATAACGTGTTAAATAATATAAATTTTTCTTTAAATTTTAAGTAGATTTTAGGGATGTTAACAATATAGAACTCTCCCCTTTAACTATTCGACTATTTTTTGTCAAACCCCCTTTCAACTACCCCCAACCCAAATTTTGTTCGTCATTTATGGACAGCCCACTAAATAAAAAACTAATAATGAATTTCTTTTTTTCTCTGCTTATTGTAAACGAAGAATGTTGTAAATTTTACAAAATTTATTTAAATATTAAATTATACAGAAAGACATTTTATTTGTTCATTATTTTTTTTTATCGTTTATAAAGAGTACAAATAATTTTTTAGCAATTAAATGTTACATATTAACTTTTTCTCTCTGTTCAAATAATTTAAAAGAATTTCATTATCAAATAATAAAAGGTTTGTCTACAATTATTAAAATTAATCAGTTAATTATTATAAGGGATGCAACGAAATTACGCAATTTACATGCAAACGTATCACGTAAATATTCATTATTTATATATGATGAGATAATAGACGTTGTTCAATCATTTTCCATAAAAATTTTTGATGGTGGTCAAAAATTTTTTTTAGATTTTGTTCAAAACAAACAAAAATATACTAAAACCATTTACTGTAATTATTTAATGAAATAGTTATGGTAGGTGTCAACCAACAATTGTAAGTTTTTTATTTAATTAGTTTATAACAAATTGTAATTGGATAATAATGCAACGAATATTGTTTGACCACCAAACGAAAACATTAAATTCTTAAATTACGTCATCAAAACATAAACTATCACTTGTATTGATCTATAATTGTGTTGAATATTTTTCATACTGGTCAAAGAAATAAATTATATATAGTATTTTTTTAGTAGTGCCATATTATTTGCTTTCTGGTAGTGTATATCGTCGCTAAAAAAAAAATAGTGCTAAAAACATGTCTGTGCCAAATATTGGTGATTACTGGAGCTTTTCTCATACATTTTTGACGTCCATTAAATATTTCTTGAATCAAATAATATTTAATAAAACAAAGCTTTAATGCAAAAAAATAATAATATAAGATTCTGCTGCCACCTAACCAAAAACTTGAATTAAATAACTTTTGTTAGACAATCAAAAAACAAAATTCATCCAAGTTCAGTACTCTGAGCTTATATTTTCTCTAGTTTTGTATATTTATTTGAAGTCCATTCAACTGAAAATTTAAGCTTTTTCTTTGGAAATCAATCAATGATAAAGTTGTGCAAACATAAAAACATAAAGAATTATAATTAAATATTAATCTCATTTATTTATTGATTATCCTTCTTTTATTTTTATTTTTAATTACATTTTCAATAATATCTTTTAATTTATCTGTCGTATATTAAATATTCTATAATTAAAACAAGAAAAAAAAAATTAAATAGTTAAATAATTGTAAAATTAAAGTAAATAATTAAATACCAATTGGAAATATGGATTTTCGCACTTTTCTCAAAAATTAATCTTTATATTAACTCTTGAAATGTTAAACGAATATTTTAATTTACTTTTAAAGGAATGTAGCTTTTTTGAAAGTGTACATAAGATGACCAGACTTTCTTTCTTCAATTCTGCGATTATTACAAAAAAAAAAAAATAAAAATTGTTTATTTGATTTCTAATTTTTAAACTTCACATTTTCTACGATTTTTTTTCAAAATTGATCTGATCATCTTATAACATTATAGAATAGAATTATAAAGTTTTAAATTTAAATATATAAAATAATACTACTCTACTTGATATATTTATATCTAAGAAAAGAATTCTCTGTTCGTTTGACATCTATTTTATATTAAATATAATATTTATTTTTTATAAGAAACAAAACAAAAAAAAATTAAATGAAAAAGTTAAATTAGGAGCTAATTAATTCACATTGATATATTTGTTATTTTTAATTTAACTAATTATAATGATAGAAAAAAATTTAAATAAGTTCTTTTTTTTTTTTAAAGAAATAAAGAGAAAATAAATTCTTTTATTTACGGTAATCTCTTTTTAATTAATTTCTCTAATTTTTTAATTCTACCTTTATCAGAATCAGGTGTTGTTACAATATTTGTTGTTAGATTATCACTTGTTAATTGTCCTAAATTATTTGTTGTTGACAAATTACTATCTTTATGTATGTTTGTTGTACCACTGACGGAATTAATTGCTGTATTTATTGTTGTATTATATTTTTTAAATAAATCAACAAATTGTGTTTGTTCAACACGTTTTAATCCTTTCATATCTAATATTTTTTGATATTCATTTAATGTACTATCTGGTAATAATTTTATATATTGTTCTGTAAATGATGTTGGCGGATTTATTGGAGACATTACTATTTTGACAATCATTTCTGCTTTAGTCATACCTTTAATAACAACTTTTGTATAACTAGCTGGTGCTTTACGATTTATTTGTGAACCAATTGATGGTAAATCTAATAATACAGTTTTTAAACTATGCGTGTCTAATAATAATTGTTCACAACCTAATATACTATTTGTACCATCTTGGCTATTTGTTGTTAAACGACATTTATATAAATTATTTATATATTTTGGTATAAATGTATTTACAAATTTATGACAAAATTGTATATAATATTTTCTAGACGTTTGTAAATTTTCACGTATTATTGGTATAATTTGTTTAAAGTGTACTATTATTAAATTTATAAAAGTACTTTGATCACCAACATTATTTATTTGTTGCCATTGTATTTTATTCATAATAATTAATGGTGGATCGCAACCTAATTCCATATCTTGTACCATTAATTGAATACAATTTGATATAATACTGTGAAACATATCTTTTTCTTCTGATAAATCAATATTTATTGTATAAATTGTATCAATTTTTTCTTTTAATTTATCCTCTAACTGTTGTACTGTTTCTAAACAATATTCAGCTGTTGTAAGTACACAACAAATACGAATTATTTCATCTTCGGTAAATCTAGGACTATCAATATCACGTAAAAAATTATGTATTACTTGTCCAGCAGCTGTTGATAAATTTTGTAAGTCTCTTGTTAATAATGACATACTAGTACCTATTTAAAATAAGAAAAAAAATTAGTAAATTTATCAGATGAAAAAAAAAAACAACGGAATATATTTAAGAACAAATATACTGACCCAATGAACTTTGTGTGGTGGTTGTTAATTTTGGTATTTTCTGTTCTAAAATTTTTGTACCATATTCTCTTAAATATTTTTTAAACAGCATTGCTAAATCATACATTGGTTTACCATTACTTAATTGTGTACATTGTACCATACATTTTTTATAGAATACAAATAAATCAGCACAACTGCAACAAAAAAAAAACAAAACATTGCATATGAAATTAAATATAATAATTGGTGTATTAGAAAAATTGTTCTACCTTAAAAATACAGATGATTTATTTGTTGTAGATTTATTCACCGGTTCCTTTTCCATTTCAATAAAACGTTCAATTAATTCTGATAAATTTTTATCAATACTATCAATATAAATATCTAAATAATTTTTAAAACAAGATCCAATTAAATCTTTAAATGGTGAAATTATTTCTTGTTCATCACTTGTTATTTTATCATTATTTGTTATATTATCTGCTTGTAGTTTAGAATCATCACTAAAATTTGTTATATCACTACGCACAGTTTTTATTGGTGTTGGTGTTGTATTATTATTATCCTGTTTTATTTTTATTTGTTCATCATTTATACATTCATTTAATGTAATACCAGTAAATCTTTTACCCAATAATAATTCAAAATTTTGTGTTTTTAATATTGCAAATAATAATAATTTAATTTCAATTTCATGACGACGATTTATCATTACTTTAGATAATTCATTACGTGTTATATTACAAAAATGTACCGATATACGTTCTGATATTTCCCAATCAATTGGAAATATGTTACCAAATTTATCTTCAAAATCTAATAAATGACGTTTTAACCAAGCATAACGTTTATCAATTTTATCAAGCCATGCAATATCTTGATTTTCATGAAATAATTGAAGATATTCTTGTAGCTGAAGACCTACAAGATCAAATAATAAAAATAATTAAAACTTACAATTCATTTCGTAAATTTAACTGAGTTTTTATCTTTTGGATAAAACTCAAGAAAATATAAGTTCTATACTACACCTATACTGATTTTGAATTCAAATATTAAATACAGGATGTAACATTAAACAATTTTAAAACAAAATATAAAAAATACTTACTTATAAACCATTTCAGTAGATCACGTTTAACTTTCGGTTCCAAAACAGAAATAACTTGACAAGCATCTTTCAATTGTGTCATTGACATTTTTGGTAGTGATGTATTTGCATTTGAATTTAAAAAGAAAAAATTTTGAAAATCTTGTGTTATTTGTGTTGCTAGTTCTGTTTGAATATGAATAACTTTATTCGATAATGTCTAAAAAGAATGGAAAAAAGAAGAAGACAAATAATTATATAAAAATCTTTCAAATAAAATAATAATTTTTATACTTTGATATGTGGAATGTCATTATATTGTTGAAAATGTTGATTAACTTCTGTAATTGCTTGTAATGGATTAATAATTTCACCATAAAGACGTTTTTCTGTTAATTTCATTAAATTTTCAACACCACTAACAAGCATATGTAAATGATTTAATGTTGTTATTGCTGATGTTAAATTCTTTTTTGCACAATCCAATTGTTTAATATCTCTAGTAATACCTTTAACCATATCTTCTGTTTTTTCTGCACGTGTTTTTATTTCTGTTATTTGTGTAAATAATTGTAATATTGTTTTTTGTGCTTCATCAAGTGCAATACAACCATCACGATTAGTATTGCTTTGTCCTCTGACAACATCACGTATATTATCATCAATAACACTTATTTCATATTTCATTTTACCAATAATATCATCAATATTTGATAATGATTGTTCATTTGGAAACATTTGATTTATATAATCGGTATGATTAAAATCTGGACGATCCAATGGATTTGAACTTTGAAGAACCTACATGATAAGAAAACAATATATTTAACAAATATAATATAAATAATTACTTATTTATTTACCTGTTCAATTGCTATTTGCACCTCATCAGTAAATATAATTTTATTTAATTGTTCTTCGTCGTTGCTTATTTCATCTTCTTGGGGTACAGAAGTCATTTTTTATCAATTTGAAAAAATTACTTTTAAAAATATACCAAAATACTATACAATATCAATTCATATGAATTGCACTTTCTGTTTATTGGGATTCTTTTTGTTATTATAAATTATTACTTGATTCAATTCTAAAGAATTAAATTTTTTTTATTGAAAAAAAATTTTATTTTATTATTTGAAGAATTGAACTCAAAATGAATATGAAAATGACATCTAAGAAAATAACACAGTAATAAATTCGCGCCATCTGTGAATGTTTTTGTTTTTTACTGGCTACATGTAATTTTAAAAAGAATTTCAGTTCTGTGTATATGATTGCGTGCCGACATTTTATTTATTTTAAAGTACAGTGTACAGTGTTGTTCCTTTTTCTTTTAACTTTACAAGCAAGAAGGTACGTCCACATGTAGTGAAATTTATTTTAAATTAATAACTAAGTTTAAACTGTTTTTATATTCTAAAATACTATAACATATTGTAAAAATAATTATTTGTACTATTATAATATTTTGGATTATAAAAAACTGTTGCTGTTTCTGTTTTTAAAAGTTTCTAACCTATAAAACGTGTTTTTTTTTCAGAGACGAAAAATAATCTTTCAAAATGGGGAAAGGAAATAATATGATCCCAAATGTCCATTTCCATAAATATTGGCAAAGACACGTCAGGACCTGGTTTAATCAACCTGCTCGCAAGATTCGTAGACGAAATAATCGTATCAAGAAAGCTAAGGCCGTATTTCCAAGGCCAGCAGCAGGAGCATTGCGTCCAGTGATTAAATGCCCTTCAATTCGTTATCATACAAAGATTCGTTCCGGACGCGGATTTTCTCTTGAAGAAATAAAGGTATAAAGTTTAATTTAAGTTGGAAGAATAATATTGTTTATTGTTTTTTTTTTCCTTATTAAGGGAGCTTCACTAACAGCTGGATTTGCTCGCTCCATTGGAATTGCAGTTGATTTTCGTCGTCGTAATAAATCAATTGAATCTAGACAAGAGAATATTCAAAGATTAAAGGAATATAATAGCAAATTAATTCTATTCCCAATTAATGAGAAGAAACTTCGTAAAGGCGAAGCCACACCAGAAGAAGTTAAACTTGCTACACAATTTAAGGGACCTATTATGCCACTTGTTCAAAGCAAGCCAGTTGTTGAGATTCGACCAATTACAGAATCAGAAAAGAAATTCCAAGCCTTTGGAACTCTCAGAAAGGTAAGAAATAAAGTTTAATTTTGATTCAATAGAATTGCAACTAATTATTATTTTTATTTAATAGGAACGTACTGATGCTAGACTTGTTGGTATTCGTGCTAAACGTGCAAAGGATGCAATAGAAAATCCAGAAGATATTGCAAAATCAGCGCCTAAAGAAGGAAAGAAGAGCAAGAAATAATTTGTATTGAAAAAATAATTTGAAATGTCTTAACATCAAAAATATTTTATAAATAATTAAAATAAATTGTTTTAATTTTCAATGAATTTGACTTTTTTTTTTTTGTTTTCTGGTGCTTTTTTTTTATTTTATTCAAATAATTGCATTAACTAATAATGCATTTAACAAGATTATTTTTATCATGACGTCATCAATTCATTTGAAGTGAAGTTTTATACAATCTGCGTTTGCTCAGATATAAATCGCTTTTAATTGTAAGTATTTTAATATTCAAAAATTATTTATAATAATTAAATTAATTATTAAAACAAAAAAAGAGTTGAAACACAGAAATATTTATCAGGTAAGTAATGAAACTTTGGCCAATTTATTCATTTATTTAACAAAATAAATATATTTATAATAATATTTCGGTCAGAATGTAATGTATATCTATTTTGTTTTATTTATAATTAGTTTTTGTAATAGCAAAACATAAAGAATATGCTAGAAAGCAAAGAACTATATTTTACAATCATAATAATAATAATAATTTATGAAATAATTTTAAGTTTTATTTTATTTTATTTTATCATACGAAACACAATAATAGTTAAGAAGTTAAATAAGATTTTGTCATACACATCAAACATTTGATGTTTCATTAATTTTAATTGAATTTTTATTCGTTTTATTATTATCATCAATATTAATATTAACAACATTATTTTTTGATGTTGATGCTGTTATTGTATCAGTATGTTCATTTAATTTTGATGTTGAAGGTTCAATTATTAAATTATTAATTACTGTTGATGTTGATGCTGTTGTATTATCATTATTAATTGTTGATAAATTATTATCTCTCATTAATGTACATGATGTTTGTCCACTATTATTATCAGTTATTTGTATAATTGAATCATAACTTGGTGGTGGACCATATAATTGATAATATGGACAATTTTGATTGTATAGTAATTGTTCATTTTGTAATAATATTAATTGTTGTTGTTCCTGTTGTTGTTGTATTGTAAATTGATTTGACAAATAATAACTTGGTGGTAATTGTATATTATTTGTAGTTGTAGTATTGGACGGACCTTTCCATATTTGTTGTAAATAAAATGTTGATTGATCACCACCAGTTCTATTATTATTATTATTATTATTATTATTATTACCTCGATTAGATCTTTGTAAAATACGTGCACGACGTTGTAAATCACATGTTGTAGTTGTTAAATTATTATTAATATTATTATTATTATTATTACGATTAGTTATTAATTCACCACGTTCATTTATAATATTATTATTATTATGTAAATGATGAGTATTATTATTATTATTATTATTATTTGTAGTTGTTGCTGATGTTATGGACGGATACAATGATGATGTTATTGTGGATGTTGATGAATCTTGTTGACGACAAAATCTATACCACCATCCACCACCTGAACATATCATAAACATAACGATTATAAGAAGCCTGTAAAATTAAATAGGATAACATTATTAATTATTGATTTAAATCAAAAAAAAAAAATAAAATTGATTATAAATAATTACCAATAATACCATAACTGATAAAATTGAAATGCTAAATTAACACAACATCCAAAATTACAACAGTATTCATTTCTTGGACACATATAATATTTTGCTTCACCATCTAGCTCAAATGCACAGTATTTATTACTGTAAACCTTTAATTAGAAAAAGAAAGAAAAAAAGGAAATTATTTTATTTTTTGTTTTTTTTTCTATAAAAAAAAAAATTAATCTAAATAAAAAAAATATTTATTAATTTTTTTTATTTAATTAATTTTGTGTTTTTAATTATTAAAAACAACAACAACAACAACAACAAAAATTAATAATAATTTCTCAACACTTACACTTTTCACTAATAATATTAAAACAATAAATATTGTGCGTTTCATTATATATAAATTGTGGGTGTCTCTTAATAATAATAATTATTTTAATTTTAATTTTAATTTTCTTTTTGTTTTTTTTTTCTTTTGTACAAAATATTAAGAAAAATAATTGGAAGAAATTAATTATATAAAAACAAAAAAAAAAAAAAAAAAGACGAGATAAAAAAATAAACGAATTAAAAAGTTAAAAAGAAAATTTAGAGAAAAAAAAAAAGAAAATTATAAAGAATTAAAAAAGAAAAAAGGACTTTTTTTTTTTTTTTATTATTTTTCTTCTTTCTTTTTTGTTTTTTTTTATGAGAAAGATAAAAATTTATACAAAATTATAAATTACTTTTAAAAATGAATTAACATTTAAATGTTTTATATTTTTATTTTTTTTTTCTTTCCTTTTTAATTTATTTATTTTATTTTTTTATTTATTATTATTTTTTATTAAATTTTAACAGTGATATTGATCATAAGAAAATGCATATTATTATGAACACTTTATCCAGTTTCTATTAGTACTGAGAATTTTTTCCTTTTTTTTTTCTTTTTTTATTATTATTATTTATTTATTTTACATTTAGTTTAGATAGTTTTTTCTTTGTTGTTTTTCGTCCTTTTTCTTTTTTTTACTTTATTTATATACAAATACATTCACAAAAAAACAAAAAAAAAACAACAAAAACAAAAACAAAAAGTGTAGAAATATCTTCTTGTTATATAAATTGAAGGATAAATATGACGTCAGAATATTTTCTTTTTTTTTTTTCATTGATTTTTTTTTTTCTAATCCTTGTGACGTTGTTTACATGTACTTGAATTATTATCATGCAAAATAAATGTATAAACTTATTATGTGGGAGTTAGGTGGAGAGTTTTTTTTTTTTTTTGTTTTAAATTTTTAAAGGGACACATTTTAAATGTATTATTTACAATAATTTTAATTGAATTATATTTATATTAGTGTATAATTTTGTTCTAGAATTTATAGACATATCCCTTTAAAACGACCCTGGGATATATTATATATTATTTATATTTATTTTTTAATTTATCTTAAAAATTTCTTGAAGGCAATGAAGTTCGTCCTTCGTACTTTTTTTTTTTTTACGTATTAGAAAAAAAGTTGTTGCTATATGTTCTATTCACATCTTGCGCATCTGTATTATATTTTTCGTAAAATAGCTTTTAGTGAGAATATGAAAAAATATGTATGAAATTCGAACAATTAATTTTATTTTAAATTTGAATTCTATTAGAAATAAAAAATTGAAATTTTAAATAATGAGCAAAAAAAACACCAGGAAAAGATTAAGCAAAAAACATAGCAAAATCGACAAGGTGGCGAATTTTCATATGAATTATGATAGAAAATTTTTTTAATTTAAACATATCACAATGTTTACAACAAATTTTCTTCCGTTTCCTTATTTAAAAAAAAAATTTAATTCAACCAAAAATAAATCATAGATTATATGTTATAATGATGATACCTTTATTTTCTGAAATAGGCTGTGCTACTTTTTCAATGGTAACACTCAAATAAAAATTACCTCATTAAAACTTCGATTTTAAAGTTTTTATGTATGGAATAGGAATTTATTATCAAATAGCAAAAAACTTAAAAAAATTTAAATAAAAATTAAATAAATTTAAAATTACCGCATTTCTTTTTAGTGCTAAAATTTTAATAGAGATGTCACTTTCGAAAAAAAAAATATTTAGAAATTCGAAATATATTTTTTCGAATATCCGAAAATATCTTTTTCTTTTGCGCAAAAAAAGTAATTTCTTTTTCAATCGAACGCGCTTTCGTCTCTAACAAGGCAGGAAATAAAAGAAAAAAAAAAGTTTTTCGATAATACCTGAACCTGACTCATGTATGCACAAATTCGCATAATCACTCCAGTTTAATATTTTTTATTATAAAGAAATAACTTAAAAAGTGTAAAATAATTTTTTTATAATTGTTATTTTATAAAGTGAAAAAAAAAATTGTGAAAAATGTTAATAACATTTAAAAATCTTCAACAACAAACATTTCAGATTGATTTTAATGAATCTGAAACGGTACGTACATTTAATTAATTATTTTAATATAATTATTAATATTTAACCAAAATTATCAATGATTTTCAAAAATTTAATTGGATGTCACAAACAAAAAATATAAAAATGATAATCGGCTACGTATTCTTAAACAAAACAAATTTATTTTTTATTTATTATATTATTAATACATTTTCTAATTATTTAAATTCTTAAATAATATTCTAGGTAAAGAAATTAAAAGAAAAAATCGAAGCCGAAAGAGGGAAAGATTATGCTGCAGAAAATCAAAAATTAATATATGCAGGCAAGTCGAACATAACCCTATTTTATCAATTTATTATTTTATAAAAAACTATATAGTTTTTAGTGTTATTTTAATGATAGAATTTTTTTTTGTTTTTCCGGCATTTTAAAACTATAAAATAATATATTTTCATGGAGAAAAAATAATCAAAAAAAAAATTTACCAGACTAAAAAAGTTCCGTATTTTAAAAAATTTGCTACGTCATGTTTGTTGTTTCTATTGTCTTAATTTTATAATTTAGTTATAAAAATAATAATTATTTCAATATAAAAGAAAAGAGCGCAATTCATGTTATTTTGTCTTTGTCACTAAATTTTGTGAAAGAAAAAAGAAAATCGATTTTTTTTTGGCATTTTCTCAAGAAAAAAACTTGCAAAGAATTTTGTTTTTTGTTTTCTCTTTTTCTTAATTATTTTTGTTTGTTTGTTTTTTTACTATATTAGGTTTGATATTGGACGAAGATAAAACGGTTGCTTCATACAATATAGATGTTAAAAAATTTATTGTTGTAATGATGCTTAAAAAACCAACAAAATCTGTTGCATCAACAACTGAATCACAAACAGCAACAACAACAGCAACAACACCATTGTCGTCATCATCATCAACAATTACGGCAACAACAGATAATGTTGCGTCATCATCATCATTACCCTCAACCCCACTCACTTATATAAAAAAACCAACTAAAGAAAAGTATGTAATATGCATAGTTTCAAAAATAATTTAATAATTTTTTCTGGATAAAATATTAGATCAGCTGATTCACCAAAAGCACCAACAACAATTGAACCATCCAGTTCCGAAAGTGCATCCGTATCTGGTGCTAGTGCAACACAAACAGTAACACCATCTGTATCAGCTGCTGAATCTGCATTACTTATGGGGGATGAATATAATACAATGATACAAAATATTATGGAAATGGGGTATTGTCGTGAACTTGTAGGTTTTTTTTTTGTTTTTAAATGTAAATTTCATGTTATTTATTGTTATTTTGAAAATTATAGGTGGAACAGGCTTTACGTGCCAGTTTTAATAATCCTGATCGTGCTGTTGAATATTTGATTAGTGGTATACCAGAAGTAAATTATGAAGAAAATGAACTGGATACAACAGGTAGTAATGTTGGTAGTGGCGCTTTACAAGATGGCAGTGGTGATGGTAATAGTGGTGATCCACTAGCATTTTTACGTTCGCAACCACAATTTCAGCAAATGCGTAATGTTATACAACAAAGTCCTCAATTATTAAATGCTGTATTACAACAAATTGGACAAACAAATCCAGCATTACTTCAATTGATATCTGAAAATCAAGAAGCTTTTGTAAATATGTTAAATGAACCACTAGACGATAGTAGTACACCATCTGAAAGTAGCGGCGGAGGAGGAGGTGTTGGTGTTCTTGGTGGAATTGGTGGTCTTGGATCACGTGCTAATACCGGCGGTGGTGATGCTGATTCTAGTTTACCTGGTACGGTATCCGTTTCACCACAAGATAGAGAAGCTATAGAAAGGGTTAGTATTTTTAGAATGTTATTTTTAGTTTTATTACTTTTAGAATATCGATTTTTTTTGCATAAGTCTATTATTATGTTTCATTGTACATTTACATAAGTATATAAGTTATAAATAAACTCTGACAATATAGTTTTATATTTGAGCATAAATTATAAATGTATTTATAGATTTTTTTTTTTCTTCTCATATTTAACTAATATTTGTTCTGTCTTTTTATTTCTAGTTAAAAGCTCTTGGATTTCCAGAACATCTGGTTTTACAAGCATATTTTGCATGTGAAAAAAATGAAAATTTAGCCGCTAATTTTTTGTTATCACAAAGTTTTGATGATTGAAGTTCTATAGCCGTTTAAATAGAATAACATTTTTTTCTTTATTTTTTATTTTATATACCAATATAACCTAAAAGTAAGAAATAAATAAATTTCTTAATGATTATATGATAAAAAATAAAATTGTTTTATAAAAATTAAAAAAAAAATTATAAATTTTCATTCATAACAACTTTAATTTTTTTTTTCATTAGTAATATTTTTTTTTTGGTTGTTAAATTTAACACGAAAAACAAAACAAGAAACTTAAAGTTGTGTTGGTAATTTCTAAAAGCTATCAAAACTTTGAAAATATTTAATAAAATTTCTTTTTAAAATTATACGAAAATTTAAATACAAAATAAAAAAATAAATGATAAAATTTATTCTATTTTTCCATCTTTCAACAAAAACAAAATCAAATAACTTTCTTTTTCATTTCATTTATCAATTTTTTAAATAAACAATTAAAATTTTAATATTTAAATAATTTTTTGGTGATAAATATTTAAAACTTTTTGTTTTGTTTCTTTTTGTTTTTTTTTTTTTTTTTTTAAATATATTCTTTGATGTTTTTTTTTCTCTGTTTCTGTTTTGATTTTTCATTTTTCATTTTTTATTTTTATATTGGTATGTAAGTAAATTTTGGTATATAAAAAAAAAAAAAAAAACATTACAACAAAAGAAGTAAATAAAATAAAAATAAATAAAACAATGAATTTAATTAAAAAAAAAAAAAAAAAAGTAAAAAAAAATAAAAAAATAAAAGCTTAACAAAAAAAATAAATGTGAGTTAAATGATGATCGATTGTAATCAATAAGTAAAAAATAAATAAAAATAAAACTAAAGAAATTTCAAAAAAAAAAAAGAAAAACCTAAGCACGCAAAATTAATAATATATTAATAAGATTCATAAACATCAAATAGAATAATAATTACTTGAAATTATACAATTATAATAAGAGATTTTTAGATAAAAACAAAAAAAGAAATAATTATCAAGCAACCATAAAAAGTAAAACTATCAAAAGTACATATATATTTTTCTGGAATGTTTTTTTTTTACAGAAATTTATAAGAAAAAAAAACAAAAAAAAGAAAGAAAAAACTTTTAATTTGCGTGCTTTTTATACAATAAATAAATAAAAAGGTTAAAAATTCAAAAATCATTTACTAGAGTTATACATTTAATATAAAAGTAAAAAAGATTTTCCATTTTTTATTATTTTATAGCTTACTATAAGTAGCAAGTTTTAATTTGATTTTCATTTTATTATTTAAGTTTTTTTTTTTAATCACTAAGAAGATTCATGTAATTGATTTTTGGAACCAGTAAACCTTTAAAAATCAATCATGTCGTACTAGCCGTTAATATTTTTACATGTTAATTTTAATTAACAATTAATGAAAGAGAAGAAAAAAAATTTATGAAAATCATAAGATTAAAACGACAGAAGAAAAAAATCAATTTAATTTCAAGTTTTCTGAAACTTCAACAATAAAAGGTTAGAGACTGTTGTTATTAGATTATAAATATTTTCTTTTATACTTATATTATTTTTCTGATATTCTTCTTTTCTTTTTTTTTTTCCATTTTGTTCATTTAACAAAACACCCCCATAGTAAGGATGATTGTGAATTTATTGTGACAAAATCATTTGTGTCATTAATATGATGAGCAAATATTCCTTTTATGTGAAGTCAAGAGAAAATATACGCATCAAAGTTATTTACTTGCAAAAAGGTAAGACATAAGAATATTTTGAGAGGTATTCACTTGAAAATCATGTCGTTGATTTTTTTTTTTTTTTTTTGTTAATTATAATTAGCAAAGTATAAACAAAATATAAATAACCTTTAAATCTCATTCTCACAAAAAAAAAAAAAAAAATGGAAATTATTAATTTTAAATATTCAAAAGAAGAAAAAAAAAATAATAAACATCCATCAAATTTATCAATTCTATAAAAATAACAAAATATAAAAAAAAAAAATATATATATATTAAAAATTAAATGGAAAATTACACGGTGTTTTCTTTTCTATGAATTATTTTTTCATGTTAAGTTGACAAAAAAAAAAAAAAAAAAATTTAAAATAAAACCATCATCTATAAAAAGATTCCTTGAATTTTCTTTGTTTTTTCCCCCCCCTTTTTAAATTGATTCCTTTTATCATTTAAAATACTTTAATTAATTTTAAACAAACATTGATTTGATTATTTTCTTAATGCTACCATTACAAAACCCCACTCAACACATCCCTCACATCAAATTATCCTTGTTTTAATCTTTCAAAGAAGTATTGTGATTAAATTGCTTCTTCTTTTTCTTTTCTTTTTTTAAATTTTTAATGAAAATTATTGTTTTCTTTTATATTTAAAAAAAAATAATGAAAATAAAGATAAAAATAATAATAAAAAAGAAAAGGTTTTTGTTTTTTCTTAAATATTTGTACAAATTTAGAAATTTTATTTCCGGAAAATACATTTATAAGAAATATAAATTGAACAGTGCTGTATTCTGTAAAATAATTTTTATTTATTTTGGACATTTGGTATCAAGTAATCAAATATTATTTCATTTGTCTACAATTTTTTCTGGTCTTGATTTATTCGTAAATCGAGTAGGACATTTAATATAAATTTTTAAATTAAAATATAGATCAAAATTTTATTATTGGTTCCTTCTTATTCTAGGTTTGACCCTTTCTAAAGAGATATGGTGTTTTCTTTTATTATTCCGGATTTAACTACTGACACCTAGCGCCAAAAAAATACTGTTTATGTCCCTAGTGTTAACACCTTTGACTCGGGAACATTTGACACGTAACTTTGGCATAATATTTTAAATGATGAAAGTAAATACGATGATCGATGAATCAAACAAAATGATATAAATAAAAATATGTTGACACCGAGTGATAAAAGAACAGTGTGGTGTATTTTACGCGAGTTAAAAAAGAATGGCCGACAAAAATATATTAATACACACACACACTCATGCAAATAAGTTAAAAATTAAATTTTGTTTTTTTTTTTATGGGTTTGCGGTGAATGTGTGCGCATAAGTGCGTCATTTTACATTTGGGAATATGCTTTCAATTCTATATGTGTTTGTGGATTAATGTTTATATGTGTTTGCCGGCATTTTATGCACACATGAATGCAATATATGCCTGGTAAAAAAAAAAGAGTATTCTCATCAAAAATGAAGTTTATTAAATACAAGAAAAAGTTAAGAGAAAGAGAAAATTAAGAATTAAATAAAAAAAAAATAAATAAAAATTGTGAATGTGTGCGTATTTGATGGACCATTTATAATACATATACTTCCATATTTTTTAGTGTTAAAAATATTTTATATGTGTTGACATAAGAGAAGAAGAAGAAAAGAGTATAAAGAAATTGTAATTAGTAAAAAAAATTTTTTAAAAGAATAAAAAATGAAAAGATTACATTAAATTTTCAAGTGACATTTTAGATTTGTACCAGTAAATACAGAAAACTTCTATTCTCTTATTTAGTCTTTTAATTATTTTTTTTTCGTTGTTCTTTAATTTTTATTCTATTCTTCTATAAATTTCAATACAAACAATAATTTATATTGTCATTTAGAATTTTTAATAATACATATAAAACTTTTAAAAGTTAAAATTATACATCAAAAAAGGGGAGAAGAAGAAAAGAAAAGAAGATTTGCAGAGAGAGAGAGAGAGTGAGAGAGCGAGAGAGGAGGCCGTGTTGTAAAAAAAAAAATAATACAAAAAGAAAATAATTTTTTTTTTTTTCTTTTGGATTTTGTTATTTATAAAAAAAGTCTCAGTGTAGTCGCCATCAATCTGTTTTGTGAAAGGACGTAAAAAGAAAAAAGTACCAAAAGTTACGTGGAAAAGTCAAGGAAAACTGATTAAAATTAGACTTTTTGTTTTTTTTTTTTCACGTGAAAAAAAAAAACAAGAAAAAAATATAACCCCACATCCTAGTTTGGATTGGTACATTTTTCGTCTTTCATTTCTAAACCTTTTTGTGTTGTTGTTTTTGTTTTTTTTTTTTTTATCGTCGCCTTTTTTTTTCCTATCAGAAAAAAAAAAAAAAAATAATTAAAGGTAAAAATTGAAAAGTTTTGAAAATTAAATCGTGTTTTTTTGGTTTTTTGGTTTTTGTTATTTAAAATTTTTCTTTTAATTTTCACCAAAACGAAAACAGAATAAAAATAAAAATATTGTGTGTGTGTGTGGACACACGTTGTGTATTTTTTCTTTAACACTCAACAAGGAGACGACAAAGAAATTAAAAAAATAAATTTAATTAAATTAAATTTTCACTCTCTCTGTTTTTCTATTTGAATAAATATTCGGCTTTTTTTCTTTTTGAAAATAATTTTTCTTATAGAAATTTTTTTATTGAAAGGGAAAAATCTCAAGAAAAAAAAAAACATACACACACAAACCTTTCGCCAAAGGAACGATAAAAAGAAAAGAAGAAGAACAAAAAAAAAAAAAAACAATTGAAGGAAAAGGAAAATTTTCTTTTTTTTTTTTTTTTGTTCAATAAAAATACACGTGCTGTGTGTGTGTCCGGAAATTATATTTTACGTATAAAAAAAAGTGGACATTTTTGAAACATAAAAAAAAAAAAAAATAAGAAGAAGAAGAACAGGAAAGCTCACATTAGTTGAATGAAACATTTTCTTTTAAATTAATTAAAAGTAAAGAAGAATTTTTTTATAAAAACAAAAAAAAAAAAGGTTCAACTTTTCTTTTATTTTTTTTTTTACAAAAAAAAAAAAAAAAGGTGAAAATTTTCAATTTTCTTTTTTTTTTAAAAGTGAAATAGTTTTAGCCAGTGGTGTAAAAGTTTAGTTTTATTTTTAAAATATTAATAAAAATTGTGCTTACGTGATTTCTACTACATTTGTACTTTTTATTATTGATAAAAAAAAAATAAAACAAATTTTCATTAGAAAAATTGTTACGTGAAAAATCATCGCTAATTTTTTTTTTCATTCATCCAAGACATCAACCTGACCGTCATCGATTCCTTTATTTTTGAAAGGCTAAATTAACAACAACAAACAACAATAAGCAACAACAACAACAATTAAAAAAATTTATCACAATTTTACTGAATCTTTTTCGAATAATTTTCTGTTTCTTATTTTGACTCTCATACGAGAGAAAAAAAAAAAAACGAAAGAAAATAAGAAAAATAAATAAAGTAAAATATTTTGGACAAAACAGAAAAAAATCCTTAACCACCCGGAAAATCACAAGGACCCCACAGTTTAAGGATTTTAATTGTAAGTTGAAAAATTTATTTTTATTAATTAACATTTTTTTTTCTTTTTTTTTAAATTTTTCATAATACGAAAATTTTTAAGGAAAATTTTTTAAGATTTTTTTCTTTTTTATTGTATCAAAAACAAAAAAAAATTTATTGAAATTTTCATAAAATAGATGACGTAATAAATACAAATATTATGATTGCATTTAGACTGCACTAAAACTAAAAATTGTAACTGTACTAGTAGGTAGAGTTAGGTACGTACAAATGGTAAATATTTAGGGATGAATTTTCATCTAAACCAATTTTTATTAGTTAGTATAAAATTTGGATAATAGATGGCAAAATAATAATAATAATAATTACAAGAGGAACTCTTCAAATTATGTAATAAAAAATATCCTTAATGATGAATTGAATATTAAGATTAAGAATGTACTTAGAGTGGATTAATTAATATAAATTAATTGATTTAAAAAGATAAAACAATTTACTGGAATTACTTTAGAGTGACTTCCATCATCATAAATCCACATCAACTTTCAATTTTACAAAAATTTGTCCACTGTGAATTTTATCAAAAAAAAAAAATTCTTTTTGTATTAGGAAATAATTTCATTTGTCTTTTCTTTATGTTCTTAAATTTTCTATTAGCTTCTTTATGTTGTCGATTTTGTTTCCGATTTGGGTTTTCAATTTAATTTTCTATAAAAAAGAACAATCAAAAATGTATTCGTTTGGTTACAAATTACGAACATGACAAATTATATCGTTGAAGGAGGATACAAATTCAAATATTAAAACAAATAAAATAGTCTATGATTAATCATCCATCTAATGATGGATCCATCTAAATTAAATGATGAAATTTCTAGAATTATCATAATACAAAAATTAATATTAATTTTTTTAAATTTTTAACAGTGTTCATAAATATTAATATTCATTTTACTTCATAGATGGGGTCTTTTTTTTCTTGTGTTTTAATTCAGATTTTTAATTTAGATTTTTAATTTAGATTTTTAATTTAGATTTTATTTGAATAGAATTGTTTTGTTTAATTTCTTTTTGATTTAATGAAGGAGGAAAATGTGAATATTATATTTACTACATACTACCAACAATTATATCAATTTAATTACAATTAACTATACAATTTACTTACTTATTACAAATATTATTTAAGGACACCCTGTTTGAAAAATAATAACTGTATTTAGTTAAAAATTTATAGAATTGTTACTGGAAATGTATAGGAATTGGATGAATTTTGTAATTTCTTTGTTTATTTCCTTTTTTTGGTTAAGTACATAGATTCTACTAAGATTCTATCAAGATTCTTACCAAGATTACCTTTATTTGTGAAAAGTCATAAGTTTTTGAAATTAAAAAGAAAAAAAAAAACTTTATTTAGGAGGATCCTCCCCCTTTGCTTATTAAGTAAATAATGTTCAAAGAAGAATTGAATAAATTAAGAATTTATGATTCTACATTAATGTTCATGTTCTGGATCAAATAATACATTATGAATGTTTTTATTTTTTTGCATGTATTGTTAGGGTAATAAGAAGAAGTAGAAGTAGAATAAGGTAAAACAAGAAAAAATAGTTTTTAAATTTTTCTATCATCATAATCTTTGTTTCTATACCTTAAAGAGAAATTATATATATTTTTTTTTAATTTGTTGTTGTTCTTGTTATTGTTGTTGTTCTTGCTGTTATTATTTTTTATTACATTATTCTCATTTTTCTCATTCTCACATAAAAATTTCTTCTTCTTCTTCATTTTATTAAATTTATTAATTGGAATTTTTGTTTTTTATATATTTTTTTTTCTTCTGTACTTACTTACCTTCTGTTCTGCTTTCTTAATTAATTTTATTTATGTAATTCCATAAATAAGAAGATGAAGACGAAGAAGAAATAATTAAATGTATTCAATATAAAAAATAAACTGTTAATAAATGTAACGTTCAACGAATAACAAATTTGCGTATTGCAAAAAACAGTAAAAAAAAAATAAAAAATAAACAACTTTCTGTAATAAAAATTGGTCTAACTGTTAAGGTGGCCAAGTGCACTTAACAATTTCACACTTATTAAATGTTCAATATTAATTTTTTTTTTTTTTAGATTTTGTACATTTGAAAATCTTATTTAAAATAAAAAAATGTAATTAAAAGTTGATAACTAAAGGGTGACACTCGCTAAATTCCATACATGGGTAAAAATTCATTTGAATTCAAAAAAGTTTTTATAAAATATTTAAACGTTTTAATTTCGGTTTCTTTATGAAATGAACAAATTTTTTAAACCCACTTTAGCTGGTAAAATGTTTGCACATGGTGATTAATTTCACCTCGGTTTATCACGTCATTTGAATTTATTCAATATTTTATTTGATTATTTCTTAATTTCTCCCCCCTTTAAATTTAATATCGTATACTTAGAACAATGTTGTTTAAATTCTATCATCACTAGTAACATTTTTGAATGAGTTGTATATGATCTGTGTCGAATATATGAATAATAATTTAAGAATTGATTCCTTTTTATGTTTTTCTATTTTGAATGAAAAAAATAAAATAATTCTATAAATTGGTAAGTCCGCGTGTGTGTGTGTGTGCATCTGTAATATTAATATGCGGACATGTATGACTAATTTGTTCCTTTTTCTACTTAATATTTTGTTTTAAAAAAGAGAATTTTTTTTTTGATATGTCTGCTTTTTCTTCTTCTTCATTCTTCTTCCCATAATAATATTTAATAATAATAATTATGATTATCCAGCCTCATTTAAATACACGCTCTGAAGTACATACACATACACACACATACATAAATTTCATTTATAAATAAATCTAATACATATTACAACAACAACAACAACACATCAGATAGAACAACAACAAATATATAATATTTTCAAAGACGGATGTTGAACCGCGTGAATATTTATGTATATATATTTTTTTTTTTCCCTCCGCTGTTGTTGTTGTTCTTGTAATTTATGATTATGAACTATGACGTGTTATGTCTTACTTGTTTTGCTTGCGTTCATTAATGTAAAAGTAAGAGAGAAAGAGGGAGAGAGAGTGAGAGAAAATCAAGAAAAAGGAAAAAGAAAAAATAATTTTTTTTTTAATATTCTTTTATAAAAGATCCGTAATAATTGTTTGAACAATTTTTTTTTTTGTTTTATACTTAGATTGTTTAAGACGATAAGTTTTTCTTTTTTACATTTTCTATTTAATTCTGTTTTTTTTTTTGTTTTTGTTTTTTTTTTTTTTTTCTTTTATTGAAATAAAACTTGTAGAGTTGAAATTAACTTTATAAAATGATCTCTTTTTAAATATAATTCTCAGTTAAATTTACTGTATACATATTTTTATTATTAGAAATTTCATCCGTTTTTTATTTAGTTAGGTAAAAGGTACATACAAAAAGATACAAATATTTTATTTTCTACATTTATTCGTTTTTTTGCTATTTTGTACCTAAGAATTGTAATGGTTTGGAAATTTTTACGTTTATATTTTATTTTGTGCCTGATGTGTGATCAAGGAAAAGTAATAGAAAATTTTCAAAATAAAAGAATAAATTGAATAATATTGTTGTTGTTAACTTTGGACACAATAATTGTATAATTTGTATTAGATTTTACTTGAAAAGTAAAATGATTTAAATGTGTGTTAGAAAATAAGGGATGAGAAAAATAAATAAGAAATTAATGGTAAATGTAAAAATTTCTCTTTATTGTGTAGTTTTTTTTTTTTTTGTTTTTGTTTTTAATTTCAATATTTTATAAAAATCTGATGATGAAATAAAATCATTCAAAAAATTCTTTTTTTTTTTCAAAATTCCTCTAAATTTCAATTAGCATTACTATTACCAAATAAGTAAGCTTTCTATCTTGGTTCTTGAGTTCAAAGAATTGTCTAGTAGAAATATGTTGAACTTTATTTGAATAGGAAATATTATGTGTTTGAATAAACTTGTTAATTTCAATATAAGTCGACGAATTTAAATTTCTAAACTGAACAAACAAAATATTCACAATAAATATCTCTCGTTAGAAAAAATAAATTTTCTAAAAACTAAACATGTCCGTAACATAAGGATAAGCCAATTAAATTGAATTTGTTGGTTAATTATAGTCAAAAAAAAATTTTCCCATCCACTGATTTGCACATTACAGAATGATTCTCATAAAAGTTCTGTGCAAATTGTACTCAGTGATTAATTCCTTTTACAACAAAAGTCATTTTTAAAATTAAAGAAAAAAATTGAAAAAAATTGGAAAAATTCAATTCAATCAGAAAATAGAAAGAAATAAAATCGACAGTGGCTTTTCATTATTTTGTGGCAACTTTGTGGCTGCTTATTCAATAAAGACAGATTAAAAGTTAGAGGGAGATGTGTAAAAGAGATAATTGATAATAAATTTAAAAAAAAAGGAAAATTTTCTGATTTCATGAAAATCAAAATTGAAAAATGAAAAAAAGAAAAAATGAAAAAATGAAAAATGAAAAACTTACGTTAATATTAAAAAAAAAAAACAGAGATAATTTTATTTTCACCTATGCATTTATTGGGCTGTGTGTGCATGTGTGTTAGTATATGTGTGTGTGTGTGTGTATGCATATATTATAAAATAGTAGGTATATCTTAATATACCTCCTATAAATTTGTATTTTCTTCTTCATCTTCTTTTTCTTCTTCTTCTTCTTCTTCTTCTTCTTCTTCTTCTTCTTATTTTTATTTTATTTATAAATTTATAAGTAAATAAGAAAAGTATTTAGTATGCGCGTTTTATTTTGAGACGAAAAATTTTTCAAAATTAAAAAAAAAAAATGAATGTGAACCGAATAAAAGGAGAACAAAAAAAAAAGAAGAAAAAAGGTGAAGATGTAAAAGCGAAGATGGAACAAAAAAAAAAAACAACAAAAAGTAAAAGAATAAAATAAAAAACTAAATATAAAAAAAGATAAAACGTTACGAATTTTAATCATTAATTAAGTTAGGCATACACACACACACACACACACATACACATACAGGTACACAAACACACACACACACTTAAGATTAAAGAAACAGAAAGACAGAATTTATATTAGTTTTAATTTTGTTCATTTTAATATATAGAAAATACCTGAACCTGTCAACGTAACAAAAAAAAACAACAACAACAAAAACATTTTTATAAAAGAATTTTCATTTTTCCATCCATTTTTTTTTTGTACATACGTTTTCTTCTCCTGTTCTTTGGTGATGAGAAAATTTCTATTTATATAAATTTAATGTCTCTAAATTTTTGATTTTCCCATTTTTTTTACACTGAAGGGGGGGGGGGGTCACTTTTGATTTTATAAATTGTTTTTTTTTTTTAAGATTTTTTAATTATAAATTTTGTTTTTCACTTATAACAAAAATTTTGTTTTTATTTTATACAAATAATTTCTCTTCCTACTTTTTTCTCTCTCACACATATAAACATACACACACACGCACACACACACGTATTATGTACTGCTGTGAATGTGCCTTTGGTACACTAATATTTAATTATTCTAGAATTTTAATATTATCAAAAATTTTATTATATGAAATATTTTAATTTTTCGTCCTATTTTTATTATAAAGTTCTCTCTCTCTCTCTCTCTCTCTTTGTATTTTTTTTTTGTCCATTACAAGAAATTTCACTTCAATAAATAAAGTTAAGATGATTTTACTAATGTAGAATAAATAAAGTATCCTTATTTGTGGCGTGCAGGGTGGGATAAACCGACTAGAAAAATTCACTTTCCATCGTTTACAGATTTATACAAAAATTGTACAGATTGTACAGTTTCATTTAACAGGATTGCATACAGTTGGTTTATACAAATTGTCTTTACCTGTTACCTCTCCTGTTCCTTTTTCTACTTTTTAACTTTTCATAAATTTGCCGGTTTTTCTTTTTTACAAATAAATTTTTTTTATTCTCTGTTGTTGTTGTTCTTTTTTCCTGTTTTTCACTTCTTTCAACTTGTTACGTAGAATTTTTAATATTCTGTTTTCTACCAGCTAAAATAAATAAACAAAAAATAAGTGATAATGTTGTGTGGGGGGAAGTGTGATTGGAGTGGGGTGGTATATTGATGGGTGAAAATATGTCATTGATAAATATGAGAATAAAAATAAAGGATAAGGATACGAATAGGAATAAGAAAAAGGATTTAAGGATTTCACAATTTCTCTAAAATTTATTTTGGATGTTAATGACAAAAATTTGATTATTTAAGATTAATTATTTAATTAGTGTTGAGGTGGAGCGGGAGTGGGGGTAGGTATGTATGTGAATAAATAAAAATCTTCTTTTTTTAAAATTGAAAGTTAAATTTAATTGGATCAAAGTTTTAAATTAAACACAACGTTGATTCCTTTTTAATGTGATGACAAATAATATTGACAGGGACACAGTGAACACAAGAAGAACCAAATTTATTTTTGTACTTATGTTAGGAAAATTATAGAAATGATTTGCCTAATGTGTATTCTGAATCATCTCGCATCTGCTCCATAGATGCACCTAAACAAAAATTACAGTACAAATGATAATAGTTGATGTACTTATAGATTCAATCAATCAATCAATCAATTAATGAAATCATATGTTATGAAAATAATTGTCTTTCCATTCCATAAATTCAATAAGATAAAAATAATAAGTAAGTCATCTTTTTTTTCTTTTTCTTATTTTCATTGAATTCTTAATAATTTTTTATTTATTTTTTACGTGAACAGAGGTCAACTGACCAACATTTAATTTAACGTTCTGTATTGTAAAAAGAAAAAATTCTTTTCCATTTCATGACGAATATTTTTTTTAAAGTGAAGAAAAATCTAGAAAATTCTATATTTTTTATTTCTTTAAAAACAAAAAAAAAAAAAAACAAAAAAAAAATTATAAAGTGAAAATGAGAGGAGCGAGAGAAATGAAAATGAGAGAAATGAAGTGAAATAGAGGATATTTTTATTATTTAGTTTTATAGATTTAGAAACTGACACAGAAACTGTTAGAATAAGAATCATCTGTTTCGTCCGTTCAAAATTATTCACACAAAAATATTCTTTTCTTTTTTTTGCTGTTTTCGTTTTTTTATTTTTCTCAGTAAAAATGGAAAGCAGAGAAAAAAAAAGAAAATGAAAATGAAAAACGAATCAAAGAAAACAGGGGACAACTTATAATATTTGTGTTGAAAAAAAAAATTCTCATTTAAGTATAAAATTATTTACTCTTTATGCCATCACTCATCACCACATGGTGATGACCCCACTTGGGTGGGTTGGTAAATTTTTCTCTTTTTTCTCAATACAATTCAATAAAAAGAAAAAAAAAAAAACAAAAACAAAAAAAAAGGAAGTTAAGTAAATTAAAGAAATTAAAATGTTCTTTTATTTATTTCCTTAAGGGTGGTGGGTCTGATGGGTGGGGTGATAACTTACATTTATTCTTTGATGAAAAAATTTCTAACGTCACTAAATAAAATCAAAAAAAAAAAAAACAAATTAAAAACCGATAGAAAGTTTAGAATATTTTTATTTTTTTTATTTTTCATTCAGCAAGGATTTTTTTTTTCTTTTTTGTCAATAAAATACTTGACTGTTTGTCTTTTTCTCTTTCATTCTTTCTCTCTCTCTCTTTATTATTTTTCCATTTGTCATGTAAAGAGATCAAACAATAACCCTCTGGTTGTTTATAACAATTCTTACAATTTTCGTATCGGAACTGATTGCTTAACACATCCAAGATACACAACAATTCTATTCTTAAAATTCACAAGTAAAAAAAATCAAAAAGATTGTGTTTGCCTGTGTGCCAAGTGATAAAGGTAAAAATTTACAGTCTTCGTAATTTTATCAAAACTTTATTAACCTAATCCCCTTTTATTTGTGTTTTGTATTGTTGAGTAACAGGCTCCGTAATTGTGCAGCATAAATAGAAGAACAAATATTTAATTTAACGTTCACTTTTTCATACCAGGCAATCAGATTATCAACCTGAAAAAGTCCTTATTAATTCAAATCGGGACGAGATAATAAATACACTTAAATAATTTTTGTTTTCTTCATTTTAATTTTCTTTTTTATTGTTAGGGATAATTTATTGTTAGGGATAATTTATGCAAGGGAATTTCTTCGAGTAAATGAATTCGTCAAATTACTCGTAACTCTTATTCTACAATAAAAACAACAAAATTATTAATTTTTTCAAAGTTCTAAGTAATGGTGTGACGTCAGAAGTTTAAATTACAAAAATTATCTTTCAATCATAAGGGTGGGGGGCTTCATGTCTTCAAATACTACGGTATTTTAACGATTATAATTTTATCGAGAAATATGGAATTTTTTCGACTGGACATGGTAGCTCAAAGGCAGAGCAGTCATCCGGATAGTGGAAGGTCCCGAGTTCGAGTCTCGGTTTGGGGCATAGAAATTTTTTTTTTCAGTCAATCAAATTTTTCCTGAATTTTTTTAATGTATTAAATTTTACAACAATTGTTATTTCTTAACGAACAACCAAATTTGAACTTAAGATAAAAGGAAAAAAAATACATTTTTATTTTAATTTAAAAGTTTTCTAAAAAAAAAAAGAAATTTCAACAATCTTACTAGATTTTCACTGTTCGTATAATTTCACAAGAAATTCAATTTATAATTGTCACAAAGATGAATTTAAATTAATTTTAAATGATTCTTGGTTGTTTCTTGGAAAACAAAAAAAAAAAAACAAATGAAAATTTCTTTATAAAAAATTATGAATTAAAAATAAAATTATTTCTAAATTTTTTCATCTTTATTTTTACGTTTTATTTTATTCTGTTTTGTCTTCTTCTTTTTTTTTTCGTCTTCTTCTTATTTGATTTTTCATCTTAATCCAAAAGAATTAGTTTCGGACACGAACTTCTTACATTCATTTTATTTTTATTTTTTTATTTTATTTTATTGCGTTCTTGTTGTTGTTGTTGCTGTTTTTTTTTTTTTTTGTTGAAATTCTCATCTTTTGGTACAAGTCGATGATCTATGAAATCTAAAAATAATTTAATTTTCATCGAAAGTCTTCTTTTTCTTCAAGATTTTCATTTTTGTCTTCTTCTTCTTAAAAATTTTATATTTACTATTATGTGTTTGTATGTATGTTTATAACAACGTTTTCATTATGTGTGTGTTGTGTGTGTGTGTGTGTGTGTGTATTATATATACTCTGCTATAGAGTAGAGTTATATACTTACTGACTTACTCATGTGTTTTATTTATTTATTGTATGCTAAATTTACGCATTTCAAAAGAAGAAGAAAAAGAAAAAAAAAAAATACAGTAAATGAAACATAAAAGAAAATAAATGAAAAGAAAAGAAAAATAGAGGAAAACATTTTTATATAGAAAAACAAATACTAATAGACAAAGATAAAGTGAGAGAGAGAGAGATAGTAAAAAAAAGGTGGATGTGCTCTGCTAAATAATTTTAGATTAACCACATTGGAAATTTACTAGACAAATTTTCTTCTTTTTATTTGTGTTAAAATGTTAACATACACATCAAAAGTTCATATATATCACCACTCACTGTATATGTGTGAAAGGATGAAAGGGCGGAAAAGAGAAATAATTTAAAAGTTTTGTTATAAGAGACTGAGTGTGATGTTTTTTAACATTTAGAAAATTCCTATCTATGTACAACAGGAATAACATCCACACCAAACATATACACATGCATAAGTACACACAAGTAAACAAATACGCACAGGTACGCATCCATGCAAATACACACACACACACAGATCATATATATATATATAAATATAGATACACACACGCTCACACACAGACACACAAATGCACATGCTCAAAATGCAAATAGGCTAATAAAAATATCTTTAATTTTCTACTTTTTTTTTTTGTAGTGGGGGGGAAATTTTGTTTTCTTTATAGTGAGAAAATTTGTGTAAAAAAATTATTTTCTTTTCTTTTTTAAACACAAGAAAAAAAACATTCATCTGATTCTTTTGAAAGATTATGTTACAAGAGGAGCCAACAACAAAATTGAAAAACCAAAATCATTTGACACTTTTTTTTCTCCTCATTTCTAACATAATTAATTTATTTGAATATTTTTGTGTTATACTTTTGTGTGTGTGTTCTGTTGTGTTGTTGTTTTACTCATTCGTTTGTCCCTTTTTGTTGTTGTTCTTTGAACTCTTCAATATTTTTTCATACCAAAAAAAAAATTAAATTCAAAATTCTTCTTTTTTTTTGTTCCAAGAATATTCGATAGCGTGACAAAATATGTACATTTGTTGTTTCAATCATTTTAATTCTCTCTCAAATGTTATCATCGTCAACATCATCAACATCATAATAATTATCAATCTCATAATAACGTCATCATTATAATCATCATCATCATTTCAATTTTTACTAAGAATTATGAACAATGAAATTTATTCTATGTTGCGTTTAATAGTAAGAGAAAAGGAGTTGTGAAGAATAGTGAGAAAGAGATAGAGGGCGAAAAAGAGAGAGAGAGATAGGACAGCGACAGAGAGAGAGAGAGAGGAAAAGAGAAAAAATTGTGTAGGTTGTGTAGGAGGTCATTCGGTTGCTAGACAGTAGAATACAGAAACAGACTCATTTTATTCTATTCTATTCTCTTATTTTGTTGTGTTGTTGTTTTTGTTTTTGTAAATATATCGCCTTTAATCCCTGATGATTCATTCAATAATTTTTAAAAGGAAAATATGAAAATGTAAACAAAATATAAATATAAAAGGAAAAAAAGAAAAGGCGAATATCAAATATCCAATCAGATTGAATTTTTATGCAAGCACATGATGTATGCACATGATGGTAAAGTATTTATAACAGAATTTTTCATTCTCTAATTGCATTCTTAATTTTTTGTTATTGTTATTCTTGTCATCGTTTCTTCTTAAATATAAATAAATAAGAAGAAGAGAGAAAAATAAGAAAACAGAAACAATCCTTCTTCATCTCTTACTGTTATTGTCGTTATTTATTCTTCTTCTTCTTCTTCTATTTTTTATCACGTATTTTTTCTATTCAATTTTTCCCCTCTTATGTTGTTGTTGTAGTTTTTTTTTTGTTTTTCTTGATTACGTGCCAATTCTTTGTAATGTAATGTAATGTAATAGTTAGATTTGGATAGGACTCATTATACATATATATACAACTAATGTAAATTTTTTATGCGAAATTTTTTTTTTTATATATTTATAAATGTACCCAAAGTACATGCGGGAAAAACAAAAAAAATCTCTTCTATATTTTTAGAATGAAAACAGAAAAATAAATAAGGAAGGCCATACACTATCGTCAATAAAATTTATAAATACTTAAAAAACAACAACAACAACCACAACTGCAACAACAAAAAAATTATTGTAAAATGTCAAGTAAAGTAAAAGTAGGTAAAAAAAAAATAAAACAATTAACGAACAAAAAATTTTGAATTATTGTTACATTTAATTGTATTTTCTTCATTTTAAATTCTTACGAAAATTAAGTACATAAAATTTTATTGTAATTTATTTATTATCTGACACAGATTTATAGTTAGAAATGAAAAGAAGCAAAAAAAAAAAAAGACCAAATCGTCTGAATGTTTAAATTATTGTAATTTGAACTAATTTTCTATTTTATTTTTGTATTATGTAATTTGAACTAATTTTCTATTTTATTTTTGTATTTTTGTTTTCCCATTTTCGTTAGCATTTGTCTCTTTCCAATAGTTACGATAAATTCATACGGGAATAATTCACTTAAGGTAAAAGTTCATTTTGAATTTTTCTTTGACACAAGAAAAAGTTTTTTTTTTCATTTTTTCTTGACTGTAGTTTTTGTGAGAAAAAAAAAAAAAACAAATAAGAAAATTTACGGATATTGTTACAAAAACAACAACAACAACAACAACAACAAGAAAAATCGTTGAGATAAAAAAGAATTCTGATACAATAAATGTTAAAAGTTATTGAAGAAATTTAATTAATTTAATTGTCTTTAGAAATACAAATAATGATTAGACGCATACTAGAAATAACAACAACAACAATAACAACATAAATAATTTAATGTCATGAGAGAAGGAAAATTAATTTTATTTATCACCAATCCCACCAAATAGTTTAGTCATTTGTGAAAGAGAAATGAAAGAGTTGATGGTGGTACTGTGGGGAAAATTACATATCTGTGTGTGTGTATGTGTGTGTGTGTGCAAAAAATAAAATAAAAAAATAATGAAATGGACAAAATCGCTAATAAATTTTATTTGTGCGGTTTGGTTTAACTCATATACACTCGATTAATTTTTTGTTTGAATAAAATTTAAATGATGGATAATTATCAACACATTGTATTTTAATTGAAATGTTTATTATGATAATTTTAGAAATACTTTTTAATTATTAGTAGATAATATTATATCGTAATATACATATATTTTCGTTCACTATTTAATATAACAATGAGACAGATATATTAATGTAACAATGAGACAGTTATATATAATAGAATATTTATGAGAGAAATCTATTAAAATAATATTAATTTAATACAATAAATATGATCTTATATAAGTTAATCAGTGGATTACAGATTAAATGTATACATAAGATACACATACACATTAGATATACACACACACATAACACAAATTAAACACACATACACCACAAATACATAAATCACACACACACATACACAAAGATTACACTGTTTATTGTATTGTTTTGTTCATTTTGTATATAAATATAAAAAGTTCAATGAATTCAAATGATGTAAATTTTGGATGTTGCGTATTTTTTTATAAAGAAATCAAAATTTTAATCAACAAAAAAAAAATGATTGTAATTCTTTTGTAATTTTATCAGACTTATAATTAAGTTGATTTCCTATATTTTCAAATTTAATTTGAATTTTTTTCGTATTTTGTTTTGTTTTTAAAATGATCTCTTTGTCGCCAATTCATTCGGAACGTCTCAGTGTAACGCATTATTTAAAATGTTTATTTATAGAAATAGAGAAATAAAGAAAAAGAAAAATATTGAGTGCACAAAATTGTAGGTACACCGGAAAATACAATAATCGAAAAAAAAAATTAATTATTAAAATTAATTTTGTTAACAGACAAAATAATTATTTTACTTTTGAAGTAAAGGGTTATGGGGGGGGTGTGTGTGTGTGTGTGTGTGTGTGTGTTGTTGTATTATAATGAAAACATTAGATTGTATCAATTGTATAGAATATAATTTTCAATACAGAGAAATGTGAAAAATGATGAAATAATCTGTTTGAAATTCATTTTACTGATTAAGAATATGAACAAATACTTAGAATTATAAATTTACTCCTTATTATAATATTAAAGTTAATGGATGTATTTAAATTATTATTTTACTAAATCAAACAACTAAAGAAAAATAACCAGAATTAAAATTTTTACAATATACAAAATTCATTCTAGCAACATAATTATAAAATAATTCCATTAAATTATAACGAATCATAAATATGAAAATCTTTCACACTATTTATTAGTTCAGTTATAAGTTAATAAATTATGTAGAATATTTTGATGCAAATAATTTATTTATTTTTTAATGATTTTCTTAGAAACTAAAAACAAAAAAAATTTAAAAATAGAAGAAGAAAAATGAATCAAAAATAGAGTGTGTGTGAGAGAGAGAGAGAGAGAAAAAAACAACAAATAATGAAAATCGGAGAAATAATAATAATTTACAACAACAAATGATTCATAGGAAAAAAAAGAAAAGAAAAATAAAAGTTTACCCAAAAAAAAAAAATTCTACTTGAAAATAAACTAAAATATTTTTGTTGTTGTTGTTGTTAACAAAAAAAAAAAAATTGGTCAAAATTGAGGTCATTTCAAATGAGAAAATATATTTAAACTTTGGGTCATTTTGGTTGGAGGGGTGGGGTGGTGTGTTAGTTGAAGGGTGTGAGAATACAACCAAATTTTTACTCTTTAAATATTTCTATGACAACATGTTGGATTATCAGTAGATGCATAATTTCTGTTACAATTATTGTATTGAATTACAATAGACACAAAATATCATAAAATATTCAATTGTAAACTACGTCCAGTTTCTCCACCCTCAAGACCAAAAAATTTTTTTGCTACATTTAACAGAATTTTTAATTTGTTAGGACGATATTCTTGAATTTTCTTTCTATTTATGTTTTATGTCGGTTGGATTAATTAAATTAAATAATCAAAAAATTTGTAATTTCCTTTTAAATGTTTTTAATTTTGTGTCGTAAATAAATCTTAATCATTATTTTCCCTTTTCACATAATCGACTTTAGACGTTTGTAATTTATAATTTTGATTACAAAAAAAAAAAAAAAACCCATTTATTCTTGCTGATTAAAATAATCAGAGTTTATTTTTGTATTTATATTTTAAATTCTGGAAATTTTTCATTTTTAATAATTACGCATAAATAATTGATAAAAAAAAAAAATAAATAAATTATGTGACTAAAGGTGTCCAGTCTAGAATTAAAATTAAATGGCATCGACATATATCCAACATGTGAGCAGATAATACACATTTACTAACGCACACACATCCTACTCATAAAAACAATAATTATCCCTTTTTAATTGTCGTCCTTTAATCGTTGATTCTCTTTTGATTTTCATTTCTATTCCTGATTCTATTTTTTATTAACTAAGTAGAGTGACAGACACTATGAAACATTTCTGTGATTCTGTGAATTGATTTGAATTGAACGGATGTTTCTTCATTCCTGACCTAATTCTTAAATTCTTTTTATTTTTTAATTCTCTCTAAATGTCAGAGAGAAATTTTTATTAATTAATAAATAAAGAAATTGTGTTAATAGATAAATCTAGAACAATACAATACATTTGTATTTGTTGTTGTAATAAAATTAAATATATCAGTAAATTTCTACTAAAAAAAAAAATGGGAACCTCCCCAACCCCTTTATATTCTAAAACTTGTATTATTCTAAGAATAATGAAACTAAACGAAAAAAAATTGATTGACACAAATAATTTATAATCTTTCCTATTTTCATATAGAATTATTTTACAATTCACTAATAAACCAAATATATTTATATTTAAGTTTCTCAAACGAACATTTTCATTTGTCTTATTTTCATATTTATTTATTATAAATAATAAATAAATAAATAAAAATGAAAATATTTAATTATTGTACAAATAATGCACATTATGGAATTCCTGTTGTTTTGTTTGCTTCTTTTTTTTTTTTTTTTTGTCTATTATTGATAATCTTTTTCTTAAGAAACAAAAGTACTTTTGGCTTTGACAGAAATTTTATATATATCTGTGTGTGTGTGTATGTGTGTGTGTGTGGCCTCTAGGAACGTTATTATAGAATATATATACATAGACAAATTTGTATACCTTTTGTTCTTAATAAACTATTTTCTTTTTTTTTAAATTAATTTATTAATTAATTTCTCAGTACTTATAAATAAATGTCATCACTTTGATAAATTCAGTAATATATTGATATAATTTTTCATTTATATATAAATGTAAGTATATTATTGCACCTGATAATACATATTCATATTATTTGAATAGATTACATTTACCTATTATATGGATATATATTTGATTTGAATTTCAATTAAAAGCTTCTTTTTTTTTTTTTTAATTATGTAACAATAAATAGAAACATAAAGTTGGTAAAAGTTACACTTTTTATCCCTTTGTATTTTATTTTTTCATTTATTTATTTTAAATTATTCTTAAGATGATTTCATAATTCAATAATAATAAACAAACACTATTTAAAGAATACAGAATTTTTATCCGATTACATCAACTATACGATAATTTTGTAATCAAAAATTTATTTACAACAATTAATGGAGACATTTTTTCTTTTTACTTCTTCTTCTATTTATTGTTCATTTTTATATGTTTTGATTTAATGGAAACAACGTAGTCAGAAAAGTAAAAATCTGTAGTATATGAATTAAATATTGTCTAATGAATTTATCGAAAGTTATCAGCTTAATTACAATTAATTATTTCACTTGTTTAAGTTATGACGAATACAACTTTATTCAAATATCGTAAATGAATAGGGGTAGAGGGATGTTTATTCGTTTCTAATAAATCACGTAACATATTATTTGTATTTTCTTCTTTCTCCTCCCCTTCTTCTTCGTCATCCTCTTCTTCTTCTTCTTCTTCGTCATCATCATCTTCTTGTTCTTCTTCTTCTTCTTCATTCATTTCTTCCTCTTTTTTTTTGTTTCATCTTCATTATACTGACTGACCAATTGTACTGATATGATTGTACTTAGAATATTAAATTTTTTTAATAATAAATGATTACAACAATAACAACAATAACAAAAACTACAACCTAATAAAGTAAAGTAAGGATGATGAAAAAAAAAACAAAGAAAAAAAAGTAAATGACGGCAAAATAAACGATTTTTATTTTATTTTTTTTGTTGTTTTTTCTTTTCTTTTTTCAATTTACGACAAATGATAAGAAAATAAATTTTAAAAATCTACATTTTCATTGTCTTATTTTTATTTGTTTTATTTTCCTTTTTTGTTTTTATTTTATTTATTTTATTGTTAATTTTTATGCATCTTACGAATGCAGCAACAACAACAAATGTATTCGTTTTTTTTATTGTATATTTTTAAAGTTATTTAAATTTCTATTATATAATTTTATTGATGACACCACCCCCTCCCTACACACCCCCTTTTTTTTCTATAAAAATAAAAAGGTAATTTATTCTAATAAATTTGTTTGTTTGTTGTTTCCATCAACATTTTTTTATATTTGTTTGAATTACTTGTGGTATGTGTGTTTATGTAATATGTATAGATAAAACCAATACATCGATATATTTGTTGTATTTATTTTTTCGTCCTTGTTCTTATTATGCACATTATATTACACTTTTTTTTTCTCTACTTTCTTTCTTTCATTTTAATAAGAATATTTTATTTGTCCATTAAATTAAAACAATAACATCTATATTTTTCCATCCATTGAATTTTTATAAGTAATTATTCAGTTTTATTCTTGTCTGTATACAGTTTCTTATCTTATAAATTAATTGATTATTTAACTGATAATTGAAGCTTATTAAATGTATCTTGTGGAAGAATTGAGAATCAATTATTTTCTTTTAAATTTTAAACACGAAACTATTAGATTGATGAGAGTCTTGTTTTATTTTGCACTCTGCTCATTTACCAATTTCAATCGATTATTTTTGTATCCTGTCACATTTACTTTTTAGATGACACTTGATAATTTTCAAATATAAGGACATTATATTATATACAAGTTTTGATTTTTCTATGACAGAGACAGAAGGAAGAACAAATCATTTTAGTTGATGGAACAAAAAAAAAAAAAAAAATAAATAAATAAATAGGAAATTAATGAATTGAAAAAAGGAAGTTAGGGGAAAGAGCAAATAATGTAGAAGCTTCCTTAAAAATTATACAGAGTCCTGTTTAATGCGGATATCAAATTTTATTTTATATTCAGATTATTTTTTTTTCTGTATTTGTGTGTCCGGTTATTATTTTTTTTTCTTCTTCTTCTGGCATGTATTTTTTTTTTTTTTTGCATTTATACAGCCAAGAGCAAAGTGATACAACTGATGTAATTCAATTACATTTAGTTACTTTGGTAATATGTTACCTGTCAACTTTAGTTTACCACAATTATGTAGTCAATTGTGAGAATCATAACACAGATTTATGACGTCAATTTTTGTTGTATAATCATTGTTTCCTCCTCTCATCAAGCCAGTACTGAGCTTCAAATCTTAGTGTACGTTAGAAATAAATTTGAATTTTATTATTCCAGTGTTTTTATTATAACACCACCAAATGGGTGGATACAATACATACGAACGCTAATAAACATAATAATTAACTAACTTTAGATTGAATTTTATTTTTCAATAAAACAAAAAATATACAAATATTTTGTTGTTGGTACTTTTTTTTTTAACTTTAAATTAAATTGTAATTAGAAAATGAAAAACTTTTTTATCTCTAAAAACACAATAATTTATTTTTCATTTATAAAATTTATTTATTATTTTAATGTTTCTTGTTGTTGTTGTTCTATTTAAATTTGTTCTTTTTTAAATTGACGAGAGATTTTTCCATAAAAAATAATTTGAAGAAAGAGAGACAGAAAAATAAATATGTTTTAGTTGGTGGTGAATGTTTGTGAATTTTTTTGTGTGAAATGATAATTATTAGAAATATTTATTTATTTCATTTATTTTATAGTTGTGTCTCTTGTTTGTCCTTCTTGTCCTTTTTTCTGTGTTGTTTTTTTTTTGTTTTTTAAAATTCACAATTAAATAACTTTTCAGATTATTATTTTCAGATTTGTATATGTTTAGTCGTTTAGTCCGTTTAGTTGTTGCTGTTTTTGTATTTTGGTTTTGTTGTTGTTGTCTGGTCTGACCCAAAATAAATAAAAAAAAAAAGAACAAAAAATTAGACAAATCATTTAAATAAAATAATAATAATAAAGAAGAAGAAGAAGAAGAAGAAGAAGAAGAAGAAGAAGAAGAAGAAGAAGAAAAAAAAGAAAAACTAAATTAATTTTGTATCAGAAACAGAGATAAAATAGAAAATAAAATTAATTTAAATGTAAATCTCTGCGTAAAATGATTTGCATTTAAAAATCTTTTTTTGGTTATTTTTTGTTGTTGTTGTTGTTGTTGTAGTTATTCTGTTCACTTATTTATTTTTATTTCAAAACTATTAAGATAATTTTATATTTGTTGGACAGTTATTTTCGATTTACTAATATTTTATTTATTTTTCTTTAAAAAAAACTAAAATAATTGAATCAAATTGACCCGCATATTTATTTGTCAATTACAATTATTAAAAAATGGTAGCTCTTTCATTTATTTATGAAATTTAATTTTTAGTTGTTTGAAAAAAAAAAAAAACAAAAACAAATAAGAATACAGATCCGCAATAATGATATAATGTGTGTTTGTTTATTTATAGAATTTAAATTCTATAGTCTATGATCTATAAGTTATTTGTTTATTTAACATCATCCCTACCCACTACCTACTTTTCAACTACCCTCCACCGACTATCCATCTACCTTCTACGTACTTTCCAACTACCCTCCATCTACCATCGACCTACCTTCCAACTATCCTCCATTTACCCTCCACCTAACATGAATACTGATTAAAGTATTTATTGCATATCCCTCTTTAAAATAAATAATTATATAGATTTAAATATAATTTTCATTTCTAGAAAATGAAATCGAGAATTATATCAGTTCAGTTCAGTAGTATAAAGTAAATTAATACTTATTATAAACTGTAAAATTAATTTTAATTAATAATTACAATTATTTAGTTTCATAAGATTTAACGTCATCCGCCCTCCCCATCCTCCCCCATCCTTCACCGTACTATTTCCAACTCAACCTATTTAATTTCGATTATTTCAATTTCAATTAGAGAATATCAATTTACAAAAGATGTTTACAAAAACAAATCGATAATAATTGTCCTTATTTTCTCTTTAAGGGAAATTTACAGGAAATGAATAAATTTGAATTTAATAATAAGGAATTTATACGTGTTAATTGTATAGAAATTTTTTTTTAATACAAAACAAACAAAAAAAAAAGCAAAAGGGTGATTGTTTTGGGGTGTACCAGAATTGTGTCATCATTAATATTTGTTTTTATAAATGAAAAAGTTTTGTATAAAAAAAAAAGAATGGTTAAAGTTTAGCTCTTGATGAATTTATTTTCAGTATCCATCAGCAGAAATTTTTTGGTTTTCTTTTATTTTTGTGGTTTTTCTTCTTTTGTTTTGTTTTTTTTTTGTTTTTGTTTTAGTTCTTTTTTTTTTCTTTGGTACAATTTTATTGACCAACAGAACTAAAAAAAGTTTAACAATCACTAAACATTTCAATAATTATTATTGACAATTCAAATGTCTAATGTGACAAAACTATGACATTTTTTGATGTACAATCCGGAGACAATAAATATTACAAAATATATTTTTTATAAGAAGAAGACAATGACCAAAAGAGTGAAAGAGAGAGAGAGGAAGGTCTTAATATACGATTGGTAACAGTATCCCTTTCGTAAGATCTCAGTGGCAGTAACTTTAAACGTTATCATGAAATTGAAAATTTATAGACAATCGATCATAGCTGACACTCAGGTCAGTTCCAAACTAAATGTTTTTTTTTTTTTTGTTTATAGAGGATGGAACAAAGTTATTTGTGAAGGACTTTTTATACTCACTTCTCTAATTCCTCTATTCTCTATTTGATTCTTATTGGTTTTTATTTTATATGCCTTTGATCTATTATTCTACATCCTGTTTGTTATTTGTACAGTTTATTTTCTTATTAGATTCTTCTAATTGTTCATTTGAAATATGAAAAGTCTTTCTTACTTGTTCACTATTTTATATTATTCAATTCTTTTAACTTTTCATTTTATGTTGTTGTTGTTTTTTTATTTGTGTTCATTATTTAAAGTTATTTAATAAAAATCTGTTTGTATGTAATGTTTGGAATGTTAAGAATTTTCTACCTCTATTACCACCTCACATTGTCTGACAAAAGTAATAATTGAATATATTTTTGTTGTACAAAAATTGATTTTTTTTTATCATAAAAGGTCAATATTAAAATTTGTTGTTTTTTTTTTTAGTTTTATTTTTAACCAGAGATAATTAATTTTTATTTTTTCAATCACTCTTGCTAAAAAGTTGGTTTTAAAGTGAAATTGATCGACCATATGTATTAGTAAGTCTCCTCGATGTAAATATGAATTTATTCTTATTTTGTCAATCAAGGGTCAGACAATTTCATTTGTTTTTTTTTTTTGAAGCTTTAGAGTTTAGACTTAACTTTTAATATGTAATTTGAAAGACGGAGGGAAAGAGTGTAGAAATTCTCTATTCATTTTCTATAACATATAAAAATGTCAATTTTTTCTTCTATGACAAAATTTCCAATAACAAAGAAAATTTATTTATTTTCATATTTATTAATAAAGAAAAGAAATTTAAAAGAATGTATTATTAGAAAATTGATCAGATAATTTTATTGGTTAAATTTTAAAACAACAACAATATGATGAAAGAAGTAAAAACAAATTAAATAGAATAAATTTTTGTGGCTGTAACAATTTTTATCTATGTATATATTATTTTTCTCTTTTTAAATTCTGTCTCTCTCTCTCTCTCCTCACACACACTCTCTTTCACTTTAGATTTATTCTCTTTACAATTTAATACTGGTGTGTTAAATGTAGTGGGATTTTTTTATATCGGAAAACAGAGAGAATTTTTTTGTTTTAAGAAAAACATGAGAGTACAATCATATAACATTTTTTGTTTGTTTGTTTGTATTTGTGTGTATAAAATTTTCCCTATTCCATTGAATTAAAAAAACAAAACAACAACAGCAACAACAACAAAAACAACAAAAAACTGTATAATCAATCCCCTCCTAAATCAAAGGAAAATCAGAATGATAAATTGATAAATGTGTGTGTGTGTGTATATATTTATGTGTGTGTGTATGTGGATGTATATATGTGCATTAATTCATATTATTTCAACAAATAATATTTAATTTAATATTTAATTTGTTTTTTTTTTATTCTAAGAAAATAATAAAAAAAAAAAATCACTTTGATCTTTAAATGAAAGATTCAAATAATAAAAGAATATTTTTTGTTTTTTGTTTCGTTTCGTTTCGTTCTCTTCCTCTTGACGTTTACGTTTTACCATTTATCATAATTTAAATTTAAATCAACAAATATTTTTATTTCTCTTTTAATAATTTCATATTTTTCAAAAATTATACAATAGTTTGGGGGTGGTGGGGGTGGAGTTTATTTTAAAAATTCATAAATCCTTTATTTTTATTTCATCATCATTTATTGAAAATTTATCGTAATTAGAAAAAAAAGAAGAAGACAACAGTGAAGTGATTGCGAATTAATGTAAATCTCTTTTTATAATTAACGATCTAACTAACTAAAGATATATTTAATATTCTTAAATAAGATTACCTTACATTCTATTTTGTTCTCATAATAAAATGATAAAAGTTTTTACAAGTTCTTCAAGTTTTTACAAGTTCACTTCTGTTAAACTTTTCTAGAATTCTATAATACAGAATAAAGAAATAAATGTTTTTAAAACTATTTTCAAGTTTATGTAAATTTAATTGGTTTAAATTTAAATCTTTAAATATTATAAACAATCTGTTGCTTCTGACAGAGTAATGTGATTTTTATTAGCATGTTAATCTTACACTGGTTGGGGCGAGGGGTTAACCACTCGAAAATTTTACACCTCACTGATTGAACATTTAAAAAGATTGCACAAAAATTCATCACGAGTTCGTCCAGGATTATTGCACACAGTATGGTTACCCCCTTGAGTTTCAGGTAGCTAACCTGTTGAAAATAAATTTCTACATTTACAATAAGCGAAATTACATATTCTGAGTCAGTGTGTGATGAGTTACATACATAAAATTATCCCTTATTTACTTATCGTAAAATTTTTTCACGTTTTCTATGTAAGAGAACATATTCTCAAAGTAAAAGGCCAATAGTTTTACTTAAATTTAATTTTTCTTTAATATTTTATGTTCCTTTTCAACCATGTAAAAAGAAAAAACGTATTCTTCTTCAGAGTCAAGTCTGACAAACAAAACCCATTTCTACTAATTTTTCTATAAAATTCTTAGAATTTATCAACAAAATTTATATAATACAAAAACAAGGACAATTGATTAAAATCTATTTGTTGTAATCCTAATAAAAGACAGTACTATACATATTTTTTATGCTATACTTAATTACAAAGTCTCATTAATCAATATAAGTACAGACAGATTTTTATTGTTAAGCATGATGTTAATATATTTTTTTTTGTGTTCTTTGTGAAGAAGAAAAATCAGGCATTATGGCATTTTTCTTGTAATTTTCTTATAATGACAATTATAATGTTACCTATTCATTCTTGATAAGATCAAATAACATTTTTTGTATATATCGTAGTGGTATGAATGATGATATATTATTAGAAGTATTATTAAGATTCTCATTCCATATAAATTTTACATTGTTTTTATCATTTTGTTATCTTTTTTTTTTTCTTTTTTCACTGTTTGTACTTGACTTGCATCAAGAATTGTTTTATTTAACGTCCACTCTTTCACACCAGGCAACCAGACTACCTGGAACACCCTTATTAAGTCAAATTGGGACGAGACCTACTATTTTTAAGGTGGGCTCTGAACCACCTAGCATCTGTACATGCATTTTTAATCATGATTCGGCACATTGCCAGCTCTTTAGGAAACATGCAGATTTCCTAAGAAGAATCGTTCTTGTTATCTTTTGATTTTTGATTAAATTGTCTTTTTTGTTTTTTTGTTGTTGTTGTTGTCTTGTCGTCTCTTTGGTTTATTTAAGAATTTTATAAGAAAAGAAACAAAAGGGTTATTGAAAATTCAAGGAAGTGTTTATAAAATTTCCAATAATTATCCAAATAGAATATTTTTCCTTTTTTTGTTTGGACAAAGCAATGAAGTTAATCTGAGTGGTGTGAGTGATTGAGTTTGTAAGGATTTGGAGTCACGCCTTATATTCAAAATTAAAGAAAAAAAAATAACCCTTTTGAACTTTAAATAAAAAAACAAAATAAACCAAAAATAAATCAATGCAATGATACAATATTAACTGGGTTATTATTGTTATCCTTATTTTGTATATAGAAATAAAATGTATTTGGTTAGAAATTCGAATGATCAATTCATTTTCTATAAGTATAAAAAAAATAATTCTGTGAAAAATAAATTAGGACTAAAGGTATTGGACCAATTTTTTCTTAATCTTATTCTCTCTCTCTCTGTGTCTTTCTCTCTCTCACGTTATAGAATATAAAAATCTAACAATGTAATAAAACAAAAACAAAAGTTTTACAGTAAAACACAATTTTATTAAAAGACGGTTACACCTACAAATCGACCTACACCCTTTCACTATTGCTACTTTATTTTTTTTTTTTTTTGTTTATTCTTTATTCAATTCAACTTATTATATAACGTGAGAAAGAATTCTTCGGAAATTTTATACATTTAAAATTATTATTAGAATATAGACAAGAAAAAAGGGGATTTAATTTCTCTATTGTTCATTTTTCTTTCATATTTTTCTTTCATATTTTTCTTTCATATTTTTTTTTGTATTTTTACAAAAAGTCAATTTTTCTTGTAATCCTAAGAAAGACGACATATTTTTATGCTACTGATTATACGTCACATTTATAAGTATAGATATAAAAATTGTTAAGTTTATATTGATTCTTATGAGGAATTTAATATATATATTTTTTTGTATTAGTTTCAGCTAAATCCTAACATTATGTTCATTTATTTGTTGTAAATTTTTTTTATAATTGCACTTTTTTTTATAATGACACTTATTTATATGATTTGATTGTGAGTTGTCTTCAAATTATCTTATGAACAAAATATAATAATATTTAATTCTTTGTGAGTTGACTTAAAATTATCTTATGAACAAAATATAATAATATTTAATTCTTATATTTTTTCTTGTATTATTTGTTTCTTATTATTTGTTTTTTGTTCACATTTGTTATCATTTTTTCGAGGGGTTAACCACTCAAAAATTTTACGCCCCACTGTTTGCACATTACATAAGATTTCAGAAAGATTGCACAAAAATTTACCACGAGTTCTCCCAGGATTGCACACAGTATGGTTACTCCCTCGCATTTTTTTGTTCCATTTTTTTTTGTTGTTGTGTATTTTGTAAACAAAAACAAACAAACAACGTCATATAAGAGTTGAAACCTGACAAATTCCCATTTTTGTTCTCGTTTTTCTTTCTTCCAAAATGTGTGCGAATTGTTTTAATTTTATACTGATTATTGATGGTTGGTAAGCGGGTGTGGGGGGCGCTGGGTGGTGCTTTGACAAATAGAAAAAGTTTGAAAACAAATTTTGTTGTTTTTTTTTTTGTTACATAAAAAATATTTCCTTTGAGAATAAAATAAAATAGAATTTTGCCAAACATGTAAGTCCTTTTTCTTGATATATACATACGTACATAAATCCATACATACATACATACATACATATTCTATTTGTAATCACTAATCAAACTACTGTACTGTATTTCTACTGCTTCATACATTTTCTATTTTCTATTTTCTATTTTTTTTTTTTTGTTTGAACTTTTAATATTTGGTTTTCCTTTTTTTTTGTGTCATAATAAAAAATTTGAAAAATGAATACATTTTTATTTGTTTTTATTTATTTTATTTTTTTTTAAATTAGTACACGTGACTGTTGTACCCCTTTTTTTTCTTTTCTTTTCTTTTTATTTCGATTCAACAACAAACGAAAAAAAAAAAATCTATTTTATTTTGATTTCTTTTGTTTTGGTTTTCTTTTGTTTTTGTTTTTCCTTTATTTTATTTTTCTTAAACAAAAAATGTACAACATCCACTAATTAATTTCAAATTCTGAATGATAACCTTTTTTTAAAATAATACGTCAATAAATTCATCAAATTCTCAGTAAGTCCAGTTAAATGGAATTTTTCCAATTGATGTTTACCTAATTCACTGATAATTTCAATTTAAATAAATAAAAACAAAAAAAAAAGGTTAAACAAAAACAGGGATGGGTGATGGGGGCTTGGTTTAACTTAAATAATTCAAAGATTAAAACAAAAAAAGAAAAACAACAAAAAAATCAAAACAAAACAAGTAAAATTCAATTCTTTTAATTAATTGTTTCTATTTTTCTGTTTTTATTCTGTTGTTCCAGTTAAGAAAGAATATAAGACAAAATAACAAATCATTAAATGTTTATTTTTTTCTCTTCTTAATAAAACTAATATGCGAATACAGTTCAACAGGTTTCTTGATATATGTATGTACTAAGGCAACTATCATCGAGTTCACATTAACACAAATCTTTTTCATTAAGAAATTTATTTTAATTTTATTTATTTCTAAAAATAAATCAATTAAATAAATCATTTAAAAAAAAAAAATTAAATTTACAAATGGGTTAGGGTTGGGTGGGGGGTGTGTGTTGGGTTCATCTTATGTCATTAATTAAATCAATCAAAATCTGTGTTATTGTTATAATAAAGAAAAGTCGATAAGTTCAAGATGGCGACAAACTTATTTATAATATGATATGTGTGTGTGTGTGTGTATACCTTAACTCTTATTTAATTTTTATTATATAGGAAAAAAATAAAAAATATATATCACTAATAAAAAACATTTTAAAATTTTATCACTCATTTTTATGAGCGAAGAAGATGAAGATGAAGAAGAAGAAAAAAAAAGAAAGGATGAAAAAATGTAGACAAATGTTGGAAGTGGCTAAAAAAAACTTTTAAAAACAGGAGTTTATTTATTATAAATAAAAAAATAAAAATAAAAGCTTTGTTGTTATACAGACGATAATGAAAAAAACTACTGTAGAACATTTTAAAAACGAGACGAGTATAAAACGTAAAAAAAAGAAAAAACAAAAAACAAAATACAAAAAAAAAAACAGAAGAAAAAAAAAAAAGAAAAACAAATCTACCATCGACAAGTAAATAACAAAAAAAAAAAAGAAAAGAAGTTAAATGTTTATTTTCTATTCTACCAATAACTCACTCTATTTTTTTTTTTTTTTACTATTCACCCATTCTCCTCACACCCTCCCACATTTATGAAGCTTTTATTTTCTCTGTATTGTAGTTACTTTTTTTTTTATTCAACATTTCATCATAATTTGTTTTTCTTTTTCTTTTTTTTTTTATACGAAATATTTAAATTGTGTCCATTACCAAAGACCAATTACAAAATTGATTCATTAATTAAAATAGACGGACTCTAAATTTACTCTAAATTCTAGAACAATAAAAATACGTTACGATATCTAAGAATATGAATAAATCCATCATCATCATATTATAGTGTAAGATTTTATGATTTTTCTTAAAAAAAATTAATATACGTTAGGAATGAATTTTTCTTTTAATATATTTAACCACGGTGTGATTAACGATTGATACAAGATCAATTATAATGTATAACTTTACTTTTATAATACATATTTAATTAGTCCTTATTTAATAGAGAAAAAGAGAGAGAGAGAAAGAGATCGAGAGAGAGTTATTGTCCAAATATATTGAGACATTTATTCAGAAAGATTTCTTCCAAAACTTAGATTCTTTCTTCATTATAATTGTGTTGTAGGCTGCACACATTTTTCTAAAGTCATTTTATTCAACTGATTTATTGGTTTTTAATTTTTCTTTTCTTCTAAAAATGGATCATATATAAACATTATCAAGATGATTTGTGGTACATTTACCCATTTTATATCTTTGATTATTCGTTAATTTTAATGGAAGGTCAAGTGGAATATATGTAAAACATAGACACCCCCTAACGAGATCATAGAAATTGACTGGACCAACAACGATTAAAAATTGTACGGATTCAAATATTTTAATTAACTTTCTGTGTTAAGTGTAACTGGTAAATTCCACGTCACTTCATACCATCTTGCATATAAATTCAATGTCAACCAATTTTATATTAATATTTATGTCGGAACCAGTAAAATCTGAGTCATTATATATTACATCAATAAAAGTATTGTCACGATTATCATACGTGAGTCTATGGTATGTAACGCACCACCGACCCCCGCCCCCAACTGTTACTAAGAACATGTGATTTATGCTATAATTATAATATTTAATATAAACACGTTGAATAAAATTATAAATTAGTATGAAGGGTATGGGCAATTAAAATTAACTTATTTCTTAAATATTTATAATAAAAATAATAATCATTATTGTGACGGTTATCATACATGAGCTTAACATGAGCTTAAAATTCTTTCAATAAATGTAACACACCACCCTGCACTGTGGTTAAGAACATGTGATTTCTGCTATTATATTGTCAAATAATATTCATCATTGTACATTATATCATCATCATAAGTATTGTCACGGTTATCTTACGTGAGCCTATTGGTTTTTTTTTTCAATGTAACCCATCCTCAACTGTTACACAGAACATGTGATTTCTGAACCAATTTTTTTTTAAAATTAAAAAAAAAAACAACAAAAGAAACACGTTGAACAGAAAATTTACAACCAAATATATATATAACGAAACACATTTTAAACACGTGTGTGGTTGTAAAATTGAAATTAAGAAACTTATAGAAAAAAAATAAATAAATAAATCAAAATTGATCCTTTAGTTACTGTCTCCAGTGTTTTGCTTTCTTTACAATTTTCCCTTTTCTTTAAAATTTTCCTATTTCAATTATATAAAATTTATTTATTCTATTTTCTTTTATTTCATTCTGATTGATTTTATTCATTAATTAATAATTAACGATTGTAATCATTAAATTTATCTATTGTCAATTACATTGTCCACTTTTTTTTTTTTCTTTTTTTCTTTCAAACAAAATAATTATTTTTCCATAATTCTCAAGAAAAACAAAAAAAAAAGGACAATAACATTTTATTCAGATTTTAATATTTTGAGAATATAGATTTTCAGTTTTCAATTGAATTAACAATTATATTTAATAATGTGTGTTGGAGTTGTTGGTTTTGGGGATGTTTTCTATGTTTTTATAGGAAGGACTCGACATTAGATTATTACACTCTATACTTTAAATATTATTTCACAAACACATACAGATTACACTAAAAGTTTTGATTTATCAATTGTGAGTTTATAATTTTTTTTTATGTATTTTTTAACATCATTTAAAAGAAAGCCATTATTATTGGAGTTTTGTTTTTATTTTTTTTTTGTTTTCTTAGAATTTTAAATATGAAATATTAATGTGTGTGTGTAGCTAACGTTACCTTCTTCTTCTATTTTTATTTATTTGAATCACAAAATAGATTTTCCTTTCAAAAATTTTTTATTCTTATCAAAACGGAATTTTATTCTTGTTCCCGTTTCTCTCTCTTACTGATCTATTATGTCTGCGCTATCCACGTTATCCGTACGAGGGGGAAGATGAGAAAGAGACGATAGTAAAATTATTTTTTATGTTTGTCAAGAAACGATTTGAATTTCAATTAAATTATACATAAAATAATTTAATTATTTTAATTAGAAAATAAAGATGAATTAATTAACTAAAGATGAATAAAATTTATTCCACTTCAAATTAAATAAATTTAATAAATTTTATCATTTTTATTTTTTTTTTGTATAAAAAATGTTTACTAAATTAATTGTATTCCATGCACTAAAAAATAAATAGAAGAAAAAAAAAAGTTAAATGTAGAACAAAAGAAAATAAAAAACAGCCGTTCGTAATTATCCATAATCACAACAACAACATCAAGAACAACAGCAACAAAAATTTATTTCACATAATTATATTTTACATAATTATATTTTACATTTGAAATTTAATAAATTTCTTTTATTAGACAAAAAAAAAAATCAATATAAATTGACAAAATTTTTCAAAATAAATTTCAATAAATGTTTCATGCTGTTTGTTCATGCTGGTTTTTTTTATTTAATCATTATTGATAACCGGTAGTTGTCATATTGCCTATGATTTAATGTATGTAACCTTCCCCATCCACAAAAATAAAAACAACAACAACAGTAACAACAACAAACACAGTAGAGTAAATATTTTTATGAAAAATGAAATGTGAGAGTTGATTGATTGACTCGCAGTTACGCATTCAACCATTTTCAGCACTAGTTTTATTTCTGTTGGTGGTTAGGTAAGGGGTGGTTGAATAAGTTTAACAGTAAAAGAATCTTTTAAAATCTAAATTCTATAAGGTGCTCATCTTTTTTTTTTTGTTTCGACCACCACTGCTGGCTAAAAACCGATAACTCATAGGTACGTTCATACTAAATGATTTTATGGAGCCAAATTTATCTGGTGTATATGTATAAGGATACGATGATTTTTTGCAAATTATTAAAAACAATCTTTATCTATTCTTTTTATTTCCCACTCGATACTTTTATAATAATTCACTTTGATTTTACATTAAAATGAAATTACAAAGACAGTGGATATGATGATACAGATTAAACAGATTTGTAAATAGATTAAATATGGAATAATATTTTATTTTATCATTATTATTATTATTATTATTATTATTATTATTATTATTATGACTAACTATTATTAGTTACGTTACTTCGTTCATCTATCTATATATTTATCTAAATATGATACTAACACCCATCGTCTATAATAATTTTACATTTAGTTGTCTCTTTTTTTTCTTCTTTCTTTTTCTATAATTTAATTTCTTTCTATTTATTTTGTCGTTACCAAGTTGTAGATAAAAATTTGTTGTTTTTGTTATTATTGTTGTTAAAATTTACGTATGATCGATGAAAAGAAAGAAACGGGGAAAAAAGTTTTAATGAACGCAACAAGTGAATTTTTGTACTTTAAATAATAATAAAGAATATAATATTCTGTGTAGGCGCCACATTAACTTATCAAGTGTAAGTGATTGATAGAAACACAAGATCAATCTGTGAAAAATTGTATTTGTAAAAATACACAAAGTTGCATAAAGTTACAATCACAAAGTTACACTAAATTTCTTCTTTTCTATTATTTTTATTTTCTTCATTTTAATTTTTATAGAAGTGACTTCTATAAATCTGTTCCTGTAATATAAAATTTTCAATTTTACATCATGGCTACATTCCATTATAAAATTCTTATTTTTTGCGGGTAATGGACAAAACTGTCGATGATTGGTACTATGCCGATGATTTGGTACACTTAACAATTATAAATGTAAATTATTTTTTTATATTAATTTAATTGAATTTAAAAAAAAATTATTTTTTTATATTAATTTAATTGAATTTAAAAAAAAATTATTTTTTTATAAAGGTTTTTGTTGTTGTGTTTCTGAGATAAATAATCTATCAATATAAATTTAATAATTATACGAGAAACTATGATTATATAAAAGGGACCAAAAATTTAAATATGTTAATAACTAAAAAATATTATTTGATGTCAAAATAATAATAATAATTTGAATGTAAAATATACAACCCCGATATATGTAGAATAAAATTTTTCCATAGAAAATTTTATGATTAACTATTGAAATAATATATAGACTGATACAGACCGCTACACCCAACTACTTCCACCCCATTATATATATTTTGTTGTTGTTTGTAATGAAAATATTGCAAAATAATATAATTTTATTTATATTATGAAATTGGAACCTATGTGAAAGTTAGACTTTTGTTGTTTTGTTTTAGATTTTCATTCAAATATATATATTTTTTTGTTTTATTTTTCTTTTTTTTTATTTTAATTAAATTAAAGGTGATTGTTGTATCACATGCAAATTTATTGTATCATAAATAAATAGTTTAATATTAAATTCATAGAAAACTATACAAATTATTATCACACACATCAACATCATCAACATCATCATCAACATCATCATCATCACATATATATAATTTAGAGTTTGTTAATACACAAAATATATGGATAGAAATATATTCTACATATTAATTCACATAAATTGGAAAATATTAAATAGAGAGAGAGAGAGAGAGGGTGAGAGGATGAGAGAGATAGATAGAAGAGGAAAATTAAACAATATCTAGTTTTTGATGCAGGAAAATTGTATTTAGAAAATCATATATTTTGATTTATTTAATTGGGAAAATTTATTTTTGTGTTGTTCAATTCCTGGATTTCCAATCAAAATTTTTTTTTTTATTTTCATTTATTTTGACTTTATATATTTAAAAATTAACTATGGGGTAAATAAGTAGGGTGTTGGAGGGGGGTGGGGGGATTAGGTAATTTGGTTGAATATGTATTTTGTCCTCATATTCAAGTTAGTTGTTTTTGATTTGTTTTTCACTGTGTCATAACGTCATAACGAACGTCATTAAAATATTATGAATTATTTCAAATAATTATAATTTTTACAATTGTCCTTACTGGTGCCAGTTAATATCACCCAATTTTTTAAAACCCAACGTAACTATCACCCAAAGATAATATCACCCAAGGAGAATAACACCCAAGGAGAATAAAACCCAACGTAACTATCACCCAAGGATAATATCACCCAATTGTAAAATAACAGCTAAGGAGAATAAAACCCAACGTAACTATCACCCAAGGATAATATCACCCAATGAAACTATCACCCAAGGATAATATCACCCAAAATAAAAATAACGGGATTTGGTATAATATCACCCAGGATAATATCACCCAAAGGTAATATCACCCAAGGATAATATCACCCAAAATAAAAAAAACGGGATTTGGTATAATATCACCCAAGGATAATATCACCCAAAGTATAAATAACAGTGTAAGGTATTTAAGATCTAAATACTTTAAGAATTTTTTCAATTTCACACCGGCATATTGGGCATTTAAATTGTGTACTTGTGTACTTGTATTCAATTTCTCTTCAACAAAAATTATAAACACAAATATTTACGACAAATTTAAAATAACAATAAAATATAAAATAATTAAAAATTATTAGCAAAGGAATTTTCGCAGTATGATCTGATTTTGAAATGCATGAAAAAAAAATGTACCTTTCAAATTTTGCATTAGATGATATTATCTTTGGGTGATATTATACCTTACACTGTTATTTATACTTTGGGTGATATTATCCTTGGGTGATATTATACCAAATCCCGTTTTTTTTATTTTGGGTGATATTATCCTTGGGTGATATTATACCAAATCCCGTTATTTTTATTTTGGGTGATATTATCCTTGGGTGATAGTTTCATTGGGTGATATTATCCTTGGGTGATAGTTACGTTGGGTTTTATTCTCCTTAGGTGTTATTTTACAATTGGGTGATATTATCCTTGGGTGATAGTTACGTTGGGTTTTATTCTGCTTGGGTGTTATTCTCCTTGGGTGATATTATCTTTGGGTGATAGTTACGTTGGGTTTTAAAAAATTGGGTGATATTAACTGGCACCTCCTTACTGGTTGTTGTTATTTTTGTTATTGTTGTTATTATAATTTTTTTTGTTTGTTGTAATAAATGAACGAAGGGTTTACCACTGTGCGCAAGAACTGGTGATAACTTATGAAGGGGAGGGTGGGGGATGGGTGGTGATGACTCTTTGTGCAATGACATAGAATTTTTTGAGTTCATTAACCTCACGTAAAATTCCATTAAGACATTTTCTTTTTCAATTATGAAAATCAAAATGATCAGATCAATTTATTCTAAAAGATTCTTTTTTTTTTTGTAGTACAAGATTCCTTTCATCTCATTAAGTTTTCCTTCTCTTTCTTTTCTTTTTTTTTTTATATTCATTTTAAGTTTAATTGTTGTAAACTAATTTTTTACCTGTTTTTTCTTCTATCAATCTATACAATTTCCTTTCTAAGTGAAAATTTATGCTAATTTTCTTCGATGTTTTTTTATTTAAAAACGGAAGTTGAAAACTTGAAAACTGAACTGGTAAAAAAATAATAATAATAGAAGAGTTGAACAATTTGTGGTAAACCGAATATAATTGAATAAAATGAAAAATTTATGATTGAAGAAAAATTATAGAAAATTATGTCTAGGAAAATGTTTTTATTATTTTTTTTTTGTATATTTAATATTTTTTGTGAAACATTCACTTTTTTTTTTACTTAGACTCCATTATTATTAATTGTGGTGTCCCTCACCCCTGCCCGTTCAAACCATCACCAAAACAGACGCCATTAATAAAAACAAAGAAAGTTATAAACATTTGTTAAAATTTCAACTGTGACATAGAAGGTTTTTTCCAATCAATCAATTTTTCCTTAAATAAAACTTTAAAGGAACAAACAAAATAATACAGTTATAGAAATCATAGAAATTAATGACAAAATTAAACACAAAAGAAACAAAGAATAATTCATTAATAATTAAATACAATAATTTACCTGTAGAGTTTCTGTTATTTTAATGTATAGAAGAAGATTGACCACCCACCTAAACTACTCCAGTCCGATAAAGTTTTGTTTCTATGGTAATAATTTTTTTTTTTTAAGATAAATCCGTTTGAATGAAATTTGATTCTTTGATATTTGTTTTTTACCCCTTTGAAATTTGTTATTGAGATCATTATATGAATTTCTGATTATCTCATATTAATTGTAATTTTACAATTAACTTGTACAATTTATTCATTTTTCAGTTAATTAATTTTTTTTTAAGTTTTTAATCCATTGGATTGACCACCAAATGTGTCATTTTATTTATTCTGTTGTATTTAGTAGAAGTGTGAAATGAAAAATTAACTACACCCTTCCCATCATCCCCATCATCCTACCACACACACATAGTGCACTTTTGTTATTTACAAATAAATAAAATCTGTCATTATTTAATTTATATAATAGAAAAAAAAAAACAAAAACAAACAAAAAAGGATAAAAAGGAAAAACAAAATTTTTTCTCTAAACGTAAAATGTAAATCTTAAAATTATTATTTTCCATACAAAGATAAGATGATTAAGATGGACGAAATCAGTTAATAATAAAATTATTTTTAAACTAAGGAGTTACGCACGTTATTTGTATGTGCCTCTGTGTATGTGTGTGTGTGTAAATCAAATATGAAAAAATAAAAGAAAATTGTATTGTGATGACACAAATAAAAATATTAAAGGAATTTTTTCCTTTTTTTTTTTTTTTACAATATGATTTTCTCTTTCTGTTGTTTAATATGTGTATGGATGTGTGTGTGTGTGTGTGTAAATGGAGTTAAAATTAAAATTAGAGAAAAATTATTCATGCGTTTCTATTTTACCTTTTGTATAATATTTCTATTTATGTATTTTATTGGTAAAAAAAGAAAGATATATGAAGGATGGTGTCTGTGTGTGGGTTGTGGGTGGTGAGTGTGTGTGTGTGTGTGTGTGTGTGTGTGCGTGTATACTGTATACGGTGTGATGATTGTGATGATGAATAATATTATTGGTGTGAGAAAGGTTTGTCTAGGGATAGTATAGAAATAGGATCGTACACAGTTTTTGTGTTGTTTTGTTTTTTTTTTTTGTTTTTTAGATAATAAGAAATTCTTGGAAAAATTAAAAGAAAAATCTTTTTACGTCTGAAAGAATAACAAAATAATATTCTATATACGCTAATAATCTGAACTGAAACACGGTATAAGAAGAAAAAAAAAAAGAAAAAGAAAAACAAAAAAAAAAAGGTTAAGATAAAAAAAAATACAAATAATTGATACAAAGAAATATTTTTTATTTTTTCCTTTTTTTCCTTTTTTTTATTTATTTATTTCTTCTTCTTCTTCTTTTTCTTCTTATTGAGTTTTTTCCAGAATCTCTGTTTTCTTCAGTTTTTTTTCCAGAATTTCTTTCGTTATCTAAAAATTATAACAATGTTGTTGTTCTTGTTTTTGTTTTTTTTTTTTACTGTTGCCTCCTATAAAAAGTATTCTTTTTGTTATTTGCTTTATTTATTTTGTTGCCCATTCAATTAATTATTATCTGTTATTCGTAGTTGGGTGTGTGTGTGTGTGTGTGTGTGTGTGAGTTTGGAATTTGGGGTGGGTAGAGATTGAAATAGGATCAGAACGAATATGATTTCTTTTGTTTTTCTTTTTAGAAATCCAAATTTAATTTAATAATTGTGTCTTTCTCTCGTATGAAATTCTATCATATTTTCTATGAAATTATATTTCATCGTTATTATAAGTGTGTGTGTGTGTGAATGATAAGAATGATATTTTCACTGGAATAAGGAAATGAACGAAAAGAGAGACAAAAAAAAAACAAAAAAAAAAAAACATCATTAAAAATGTCGAAAAAAATTTTTTTTCCTCATTTTCTTTTTTTTTTTTTATCATTAATAATTTTATTAATTAATTATTAATTATTAAGAGATAAATAATTATCTGATTATTTTCTGATCCAAAGTTCAATATTATATTGTTTTTTTTTTTGCTGTTTTGAAAAAAAAAAATCAGAAAGGATTTTTTTTATTAATTATTTCCTGGAAAATTTTTGTGCTGATTTTTGTTGTATTTTTGTATTTTTCTTCTTCTCCTTCTTCCTCTTCTTCTTCTTTTTCTATTTTAAATTCAATAAATAATTAGTTATTAAATAAGTTGTCTAACTATAGGAAAAGAGGAAGAGAGTGTTTGAGAGAGAGAGAGAGAGAGTAAGAGAGAGAGTGAAAAGACCTTTTTTTAATTTATTATCTTTTTGATTTAAATTTTTTTCCTTATAATGTGTGTGTGTGTGTGTGTGTGTGTTTGCTAGTGTGTGTATGTGTCAAAATATTATGTTCATTTTATTCTTTTTTTTCCCCCTTCCTCTTTCTTTGTCTTGATAAAAACTTATTTCATTTTATGTCGTAAGATTTTACATAATGCCTTTTGTGTTTGTTTTTGTTTTTATTTTTGTTTTTGTGTTGTTTGTTTTTATTTTGCGTTCTTGGTTTGTGTTTGTGATTTGTGTGTGTTTGTTTTCTTTTTTTCTTTCTTTCTTTCTTTCTTTCTTTCTTTTCTTTTTTTTTTGTACCCATTCACTTGAAGGAGTTTGACAACGCATTTAATAGTCACGTTTACTTACTTATTATTAGTTGTTGCTGCTGCTGCTGTTGTTGTTGTTGTTGTTGTTGTTGTTGCATGTCTATCGAAATGTTTTTTTTTTCATTTTTTTTTTTTTTTTCATTTTATTTTATAAGAAATTTTCCTTTGTTCAATAAATGTTATGTATTTTCATTTTCCTCTTTCTACAATTTATTACTTACTTTTTTTTTTTGCTTCGTGTTTTTTTTTTGTTTTTTAAAAAATTCATAGAAACAAAAACAGAAAATTTTTTTTGTCAGTTAAAAAATACATTTTTTTTTTCTCGATACAATTTTTATATTATATTGTTCAACTATTTTACCTTCCAAAATCCAACCACCCATCCCCCAAACCCTTAATAACAATTGCATTTATTTATTTGATATTTTGTTGTTGTTGTTGTTTTTTCTCTCTGTATTAAAATTGTGATGCTGCCCCCCAATTAAATGCGACTTGATTTTTATTCTTTCTATCTTTCCTTTTCTCTCTCTCTCTCTCTATCTCTCTTTCAGTTGTTCCTTTTTTGTTCTTGCTTTTTAGGTTTCGTCTCTCATATTTTTTTTTGTATTGTTTATTTTTATTTTTTTTTTATTTTAAATAAAAAATAAAACAAAACTTTTACGCCCCAATATTGTCCATCTTTGCTATTCGTTGCTAAGGAAAAATATGTATCTATATGACGTTACACATATCCTTCTCTTTCACACATTTTATGATTTAAGTTTTTTTTTTATTATTTTTTTTTCTGTTTTCTTTTTGTTTTGTTTTGTTTTGGTTTTTTTTTGCAAAATTGGGAAACGGATAAAAATTTTTTTTGCATTTTTATTAAAAAGAAAAAAGGAACTAAAAAAGATCAAAAAAAAAAAAAAAAAAGAAGAAATCAATTAAGAAAAACAAAAGATTTGTTAATAAATAGTAATTTGATGTTGCGTATGTGTGTGTGTGTGTGTGTGTGTGTGTGTTTAGTTGATTGTGTAGGTATTAATTAAGGGATACATTTGTATCAAGAGTGAATATATTTTTTTTTTGTTTTTGGTTTAAAATAAATTTATTAAATATTTTCAACCAATCAGAAGAAATATGGGTTGGTACTGCAACTAATAATTGATTTACATATATATTGGGTAGGTGTTGCACATATTCACAATGCATGCGTGTACTTCTATAATATTATATTTAGATTTTTATTCTCTTGTCTTATAGGAAAATTATATATTTGTTTACATTCTATATTAGGTATATATGTATGTTTGTCTGTTTGTCTGGCTGTATATAGAAATTTTTTGAGAGTAAATTTCCAATAAAAAAAAATTAAAAATTATTAAAATATTTATTACAATGAAATTTTGAAGAATCCCTAGAGGAGGCGGCCTCCTAAAGACTCCTATTTTTTTTTTGTTTTTTTTTTTTTTTTTTATATTTTTAAAGAAATATTACAATAAAATTTATGTTTTTTGTTGTTGTTGTCTCAAATATAAAAAAAAAAAAACATAAAGGGTGTGTATGCAATTGTATTGGTATTAATATTGATATTGGTCGATGACCAACTGGGCTAAAGTGAATTATAAAAGGAGGTACAATTTTTGTTATGGCGTTATTTAATTCTTTGTCCACATAAATAAATTCCAAAACAGCAATAACAGAGCAAAAATATGTATATAGAAAAAAAAAAGAAAAGAAAAACGAAAAACCACAAGAGAGTGTGTAACAGAGATAAATATATATTTTTATATATTTATCTCTGTTATAGAGAAATAGTTAAAGAGAGTAAGGGAAATATTATGAAAGAGTAAAATGTTTGTATTAGAGTGAGATAATGATAGATTTTTCTACCCTACCTAAAAAACAAGAGAAAAAACAAGAAAAAAAAAAGGTAATACAAGTGAAGTAAAAAAAGTTGTATATACAACAAATAAACAGGGGCGGATATTAATAATGTTTGTTGCTGTTATTGTTGTTGTTGTAGCTTTATTTTTTTTACCCATCCTTAACCTGCATTGCAAATATATTCTACCAGTTTCAATATTATTTCATTGAATACTCAACATTCAATCGAACAAGTTCAGAGTGATTTTTTGTTGTTGTTAAATTTTGAAATACCGTTAAAATTGAAATATAAAGAAATATATTAATATAAAAAGAGAAAAAGAACTTAGATAAAAAATATTTGTAAAAAAATTAATTTTATACAAAAAAAAAAAAAAACTTAACTTTTAAATAATTTTGTACCTAATTTTTTTTATTTTTTATTTTTTTTCAATTTTTTTTTTTTCAAATTTTTCTATTTTTTTTTTAAAACACAAGAAAATGAAAAAAAAAAATTAAATTGTTTTTTTTTTTTTGTTTTGTTTTGTTTTGTTTCATTTATATTTTACTTTTGTTTTTGAATTCAATTTTCTAAGTGAAAAAAGAAAAAGAAAAAAACAAAAAAAATGTTTTTTCGTTTTTTATTTTATATTTTTTTGCCTCGTTTTTATTAAATTCAATAAGTTCAAGGAATAACGAAAAATAATTTAAGAAATTTAAAAAATTCAAGAAATTCAATAAATTTTTAAGATTTTCAATATTTTTGGTTTTGTTCTCGGGCAAATCATTTTTTGTTTTGTTTCAATAAAATTAAAAAAAAAACAAAAGAAAGGACAATAAAAACGCCAAACCAAAAACAAAAGAAGAAGAAGAAAAGTCAAAAAAGTGTTGTGTTTTGTGCAAAAAGAAAAAGAAAAAGAAAAGAAACTTAGAAAAAAAAAAAAGGACAAATTTATTTTCTATTAATTCATTTCCGTTTCATTTCTCATTTATTCGCTAATTCATTCAACATTTTTTTTTTCTTAATTCATTGGCTAATTACTTTGACCAATTTTCCATTTTTTAATTTTTACCATTTTTTCTATTCATTCATTACACACACACACACACACAGATTATTTTTTATGTGTAATCAAAATAAATTCTCATTGATTATGTTGGCAATTCGTACATTTTGCTTATTTTTAAATTATTTAATTTTTCTATTTCGTTGCTTATTTTTGTGTTTTAACTTTATCAATTATTGGGTAAGTTTTACATTTTCATCATTCACAAATTAATTTTGTTTATTTCTTTAAATATTTTTATTTAATTTTTAAAAATTAAAATTTATCTTAAATTAAATTCTAATATTCCAATTGAAGTTTTGAAGAAAAATTAAGAGTGAAATAAAATTACGAACAGAAACGGAAAGTTTTTTTTTTGTTGATTTTTTGTGAATTTTGTAATTTTTTGTTCCCCAACTTGTGAACAAAACGAATTCTTTTGTCAACTTGTGAACGATAAGTTTTCTTGTTCACAATTCTGTCCAACGTCACATAATTATTTTCAGTATACAATTTAGACAAGAAAAATTGTAAAACTTTTCAACACTGACTGTGAATTGTCAGTCAATTGAATTTGTGACAGAGTCTTATGCTCTGTTCATATCATAATCTTGTCTTTATAGGGAAATTTTCGTTTTAATAAAAGTTTGTTAAAAAAGAAAAAAGAAAATATAAACAAACAAATTCATCAAATACGGGTGATAATAATAGAAAATATATTCCATTTCTTTTTTTGTGTCCGTTCAAAAAATTAAATTCTAAATTCTAACAATAAAATATTAATTTTGTTCCAAAAAAAAAATGAGAGTTTCTTGTAATAGACATCAAAATAAAAAGTCATAACTAAATTTCTAATAATAAAATAATAATAAAATAGAAAATGTTTAAACGTATTTCATCAGATATTTTATTTCCAACATCCTATTATTGTTTCTTTTATTTAATCCTTTTTTCTCTTTCATTTTTAATTTTAATTATATTATTTTTAATCTTTACTTGTTAAAATTACCTTTTTTCCGTCCATTTTCCAACTGACAATAAATAAATAAAAAATTGAAATTTTTCAATTTTTGTGACAAAAATTAAAATTTACAAATTTTCCTAAGAAACAACAAATGTAATTTTGTTGTTGTTGTTGTTTCATTAAAATTTACAAATTTAAAAAGTAAATTAAAAAAATTCTCCAAAATTTTGTCCATAATTTTTTGGATTTATTTTTTTACCATTTTTCCTGAACTTTTACTTTTGCTTGAAATTTTAACAAAATTTTTATTTTTAATTTATAAAAATATTTTTGCATTCTGTTTTCTTTCAGTTCTATTCCATTTTTTCTCTCTCTCACTTATTATTCTATGAAATTTATTTTCGAATAATTTTCTAATTAGAGAAAAATTTTAAATTTAGTTTTGTGAACAAAAAAAAAAAAAAAAAATTTGTGAAAAAAAGTTAACTGAACTCCAAAAAGCAGAAATTATTGTTTTACTTTTTTTTAATTGTGAAAATTAATTCCATCCTCCACCCCACCCTCACCTCCCCCCTACACATGTAAATTCTTATAAATTCTGTAAGAAAAATTAAAAATTTCAAGTGAAGTGAATTTCGTTTAAAAGAATTGTTTTCGTTTTAACTTTAATTGATCATAACCAAAAAGAAAAGAAAATAGACACAATGATTTATTTTCGTTTAATCCTTTTTCGTGTACATAATGATAATCATAAAATTCTTATTAAAATTTTCTTTATACTTGTATCCGTTATACAATTATCTTATTATACAATTTTTATCAGTATTACATTTATTTTTATTGTTATTTTTTTGTATATAAGAAATTTTTTTATATTTCAATCAATATTTTGTTTCTTTGTAACAATTCAATTTGTTCATAATCAAAGACATTAAAATTATATTAAAATGATCGGCCCTTTTTGGTATCATATCACATCCATAGTTTTTAAAAATAAAAATTAATAATTATAATTACCATAAATTAACAATATAATTCTCATAATTCCCATAATTCCCATATAAATATTTTTAATTCCCATAATTCCCATAATCTCCCTAATTCCCATATAAATTTTTTTAATTCCCATATAAATTTTTTTAATTCCCATAATTCTCATAATTTCCCATAATTCCCATATAAATATTTTTAATTTCAATAATTTTACATAGCATTAATTAAGTAATGAATTAAATAATGTTCCACAATCATCAATTTTTCTTTATGAAATGAAAAGGTTTAGTGAGATTTCAATGTTGAAAATTCTTGTAAAAATTTAAAATTTCTTTTTTTTTTATCGTATCAGTTTTTTTTTCTTTCTTTTTTAAACAAAGAAACAAAATTGACTTTCTTTGAATTTTCTCTCTTTTCTCTGGAAGTTTCCAAAATTATTATAATTTAATGTTGTTCTAAAGAAATACAGTTACAGTTCATTCATACACACACACTCATTTTTTTTTTTGGTGTGAAATCTAAATAAATTTTCTTTCAATTTTCATCCGTTATTTATTTGAAGACGAGAGAAAACGGAAAAAAATGCCAACCAAATATTGGTTTGGTTGTTTTTTTTTTCTTTATTCTCGTAGAGTTTTCTTCGTATTTTTCTTTCCTCTTCAAATGATTTTTTTTTGTTATTAATTGTAAAATATTCGATGGGCTTTTATCTCTGCTACGTCACTTTTAACGTTGATAAATCTTTTCCGTTTCTTCATTCAAAAATTAAGAAAATTTTGCTAAAATTGTTTTTGTTTTTTTTTAAATTGTTTTTGTTGTAAATTTTGTAATTTTTTTTGTAAAATGTTAATATTTTAACGATATAATTTTGTGTATAGAGAATATTTCTTGTAAATCTTACTAAAAGTTCATTTTTTTTTCTGTTGTCTGTCACCAATTTCAAATATTTAATTTCTGTTAAAAAAAAAATTTAGAATATTTCTGATCAGATTAAATTGAAAATTGTAAATTTCCACTTATCCCATTTATCCGACAATTTCCACTGTTCCATTGTTCCCTCACTGTTCCCGCCATACTGTATCCCCTACTGTACCCCTACTATTCCCCCATTGTTTCCAATTTTCATTAAAATAATTTCATTCTTGTTGTAGTTTCAATATTTTCTCTTTTATTGTTTTTGTTTTTTTCACAAATTTCATTGTGATTAAATTTAATCGACAGTTTTAAGTTAATTAATTAATTTTGATTTTAATTCTAAAATAATTTTCTTTATATTGATTAAAGTTTAATAAATGAAAGGGTCCTAAAGGGGAGAGAATTTATTTCTTGTACATTGCTTCGTTTTTTTTTTTTTATAAAAAGTTTATGTTGTTGTTGTTGTTGTTTTATTTTTTTTTAAATAAAATTAATCTCACAAAATTTCACATCATCAAAAATTCAATATTTCCACTTACAATTTGTTAATTTTTTTAATTTATTCTTAATGTGCGAATATATTATTTTGTTTATATTTATTTGCAATAATATTTCTTTCTTTCTCTCTCTCTCTCTCTCTCTCTCTCTCTTTCAATCACTCACTCTTTTTCTCTCTCTTTCTCTCATATTCTCATAATTTTATAAAATAATTGAAAGTAAATGAAAGTGAATTATAAAATTGAAATTTTTGATTAACTTTTTTTTTTTGTCTATATTTTTGTATTTTGTTTTTTATGAATATAAATTTATTTTATTTTTTTTAATTAATTTATTTACAGACGACATACAATATTGAGACAGTTAAACAAGTAAAAATTGATAACAACATAAAAAAAAGAAAATGTCAACAATAAAGAAAAAGATCAGTAAAGTAAGTACAAATTCTGATATAATTGATAATAATATTATTATTAATAATGATTTAACAAAAACATTAATAATGAATGATTATAAAAGTGATGTAGATGATGATCTAATTAAAAATAATATAAATATTATTAATTTAGAACAGTCACCATCATCATCTGCATCATTAACAGAAATAAATTGTGATAAAAATGTTGCTAATAATTATAATACTAATAATAATAATAGTGCTACTAAAGAATCAGAAAGTAGTAAACAAATAAAATTATTAAAAGCCGACCTAACATTACCATTAAAATTAACAACTACAACAAATAAACAAATAATAACAACAACAACTACAACAACATTAATAAAAGAAAAGGAAAACAATACTTTTATTAATAATAATAAAAAAAAATTAAATAATGATAAAGATAAAGATGACGACGAAGAAAAAGAAGAAGAAGAAGAAAAAGAGGAAAATGACGATGAACAAGATAAAAAAAATGATAAAGATAAAATTAAAAATATTGATGATGTTAAAGAATTAATTGATGATATTATTTTAACATCAATTAGAAATATTAATGAACAACAACAACTAAAACAACAACAACAAAATTTAATAACATCATCAACAACAACAGTTACTAATAATACTCCAACAACATCACCAACAATAACAACAACAATATTATCATCATCATCATCAACATCACCAACAATAACAACACAACAAAAAAAATTACAAGAAAATTTTCGTAAAAAATTTTATGAATCTGATGATACAATTATAAATCAAATATTTTCACAAACAATAACATCAGCTGGTGTTACACCAACAGATGATGATTATGAACAACAACAAATATCATTTACAAATATTGATAATAAATTAATAAATGATACAAATACAAATACAAATACAAATACAACAACAACAACAACAACAGCAATACAATATAATAAAAATTGTATTGTTGAACATGATATAAATTCATTAAATAATATTGATGATACATTAGCTGGACCAAGTAGTATGGATAATACAAATACAATTTCACATGAATCACAGACTGAAAATTTAGATAATTATATTGAAAATGATATATTATTGTCATTAAATGATAATATAACAATAACAGATCAAACATATGATGATGATGATGATGATAATGTTATTAATAATGATGATTATGAAAATATAACAAATAATCAAACAGAAGCATCATCATTAAATGAATTTGATAATAATATAATTGATGATGATTTAACAAATATTGATGATTGTTGTTTATCATCAATAAGTAAAAATAAAGATGATTGTGATATAATACGTGATGATGATGAAATAAATATAAAAAATAATTTAACGAAAAAATCACGTCCTAGTATTGTTGTTGATTGTTATGATGATGATTCAAAACGTATTGAACCATATTATGTTGAGCCAGTAACACCAAAAAAAATTAAATCATATTTTGATACAACAATTGATGATGATACATTTGTACAAATAAATGATAATACAAATACAAATACAGATACAGATATAAATATAATTGATAATAAAATTATTATAATTGATGATGTACCAATTGATTTTGATTATAGTAATATTGAATTATATAAAACAACATCATCAACAAATATTGATAAACAATTTGAATTAAATAAATATGATGATAGTCAAATAATAAATTTTAATAGTAAAATTTATTTGGATGAAGATTTAATAACATCTGGTTCAGATGAAAGTTCTAATTCTTCTAATGGTATTGAGGGTGTCGCTTTTGATAGTGTTTTAACACATCATGTAAGTTGTGTTTTTTTAGTTTTTTTTCTTTTACTTTTTTTTGTACTTTTTCTTTTTGTTTTTTATCGAATAATTTTTTTTCTTTTTTAAAAATTTAATTTGATTTTTTAATTTTAATAATTTAATTTTTTACTTAACAAAATAATTTTGTTTTTTCACTAACTTTTTAATTTTCTTTCATCATATAAATATTTGTTTTGTTTTTGTGTTTGTTTTGTCCCAAAAAAAAAAAAAACGGAAAATTTTGTGTAAATAATTTTCTTTTTGATTTTTTTATATTTTTTTCGTAAGTTTCGACTTTATTCCCCTTCCAAAAATATTTATTTCTCTATATTTAAGTATACAAAATAAATTTTCTTTTAAAATAAAAGAAAATAGCACCCCCCCCCCCCCACCAGCTGTGTTTAAAATTTTACCACTTAAGAAATTTTCAAATTAAAATAAATTTTTTTGTAAAGTGTGTGTACGTTGACACACACACACACACACACAAAAATATGTTAATGTTATAACTTTAACTTGAAGACTTCTATCTTTATATTCCGATAATAATTGATTGAAAGTTTATTTTTCTTATCCCATTAAATTTTTATTCTTTGTCTTTTTTTTAATTGTCTTTTTTTATATTTTTACTAATGCAAAGATACATTTTTAATGTAATTGATGATGACTTGTATTGATGATAATCGTAATTTTCTTAATTAATTTTATCAAAAAAAAAAAAAAAAAAAAATCAGAATTAAAAGAATAATTTTTAAATTTGTCACAACTTTATGCGATTTGTATATTTTTTTTTGTTTCTTCTTTCGGTATCAAAATATTTTTCTTTCGATTTTTCTTTTACACAAAAATAAGAATATAAATAAATAAAGAATAACTTCAAGGGAAACGTAAATCGGCCAACAAAGATTTCTCTCTCTCTCTCTCTTTGTAATAAATTAAATTTTAATTATTTAACTCTATAAATATGTTCAGATGCGTACAGAATTTTACTTAAAACAAAAAAAAAACATAAAATAATCGAGTAAATAATCGGGTAAATAATCGTTAAAATAATCGATTTATTGAATCTTTTTTTTACAATTTTTTTTCATTCCGTTGAAAAAAAAAAAACAACAACTGAGAATAGATTTTGTTTGCAGTTAACCGAAATATTTTTTTAATATTTTAGAAATTTTCACATTTTCTTTAAATTGTTTCTATTTTATCACATTCTCATTTTCATTTTTTTTTTCACCGGTACAATTTTTTAACATTTATATGAAAAACTCACTAATAATATTTACATTACAATTACGATCAATTTATGTTTATTTATTTTTCTTTTAAAACAATAAAAATCGATTAGAGAAATAAAAATTAAAGTTAAAAAAAAAAAAAAAATTGAAAATTGAAAATTAAAAATTGAAAATTGAAAATAGAAAATAATGCAAACATAGAATTAACGTAATTAAATTAAATATTAAATATAAATAATTATGAGTTTTGATTAAATTTGTGTTGTTGGATTACGATAAAATCTCTGAGTGGTGAAAAATGTATTTGAGTGAAGTGAAATGTGTGAGCGAGTGAGTGAGTAAGATTGAATGAGACAATTTTCACTTGTCTATATATTTATCGTAATCTATACACATACACATACATATTTTCATACATCCACTCATTAAAATACATTAAATTTCATTCAGTCTCCCATTTAACGTACAATAAATTTCATTCATTACAAAATCAACATTTTTATTTCGGTATTATTTTTTTTTATTTGTTTGTCGTTTTGGAATAATTACCAAACAAAAACGCAGTCAACATAATTAACAAAATCGAATATTATATTCGCTGTATGTAAACGCACAAAATGAAAATATGTACTTTAATTAAATATTTAATTTTAACACAAAACAAAATAAAACAAAAACAAAGAAAAATCTGTAAAAATTTTAAAGATGAAAAATTGGTAAAATTATTTAACTCCGGATCACATTTATGGTTTAGAAAATCTTTAAATTTAGAAGTTACATACATACAAACTGAACTCTTAAATAAATTTGTAAATAATGTTCAGTTATTTAATTTATTGTAACTTCTAAAAAGTTAAAAGTTAAAAAGTTTAAATAGTTTAAAATTTAAAGTTAGAATTAGGATTTGAATTAAGGAAAATTTAGTGTGTAAGTTTAGGAATAAAAAAAAAAAAAACACAAAAAGAAAAAATGGTGGAGAAGTTAGAAGACAAATAATACAATTAAAAAAAAATTCGTTATACATTTTTTTGTTTCTCCTTCAATTTGCCGATTCTTTAATTATAAATTTCCTTTGTTTTTCAACTTCTACATAAAATACAAAGTGGAAAAAGTAATAAATCAGTTAGTAATCAGTAGACACAAACAGTTATAGACTCTAACTTTCTCTATATTTTTGTCGCTCACTTAAAGGAAAAAAAATGGTTCACATAACAAAAAAATATTTAGTCGTAAGAAATTAAAATTAAAAATTAAAATATTAAAAAATAAATAGATTTTAATAGGTATGTGAATGAAGGGGGTGAAGTTAAAGGGAGTTTAAAGGAAATATATATATGTTAATGTATGTGTAAAGGAAAGGTATTGAAAGGGAAGACGGTGAATAAATATTATTAATTATTTTTTGATTTTTTTTATTTATTTAAAAATTAAAATGAAAGAAAAGAATTAAAACAAAAAAAAAATATTCATGAAATTCAACATTAAAGCTAACTTAACTGCCACATACGTTAATTAATGTTATGAAATTTAAATGATAATAATTCTATGTAAGTTTACGGTTAAATATTCTCTTCTGTTTTTTTTTTTTTTGTTTTTTTTTGTTTTTGTGTTCAAAATATAATTTATCCCCAACCACCCCCATCCACCCACTTTGTGGGTGGCAGAGACAGTTTATCAATTCAATTGAAATTCTTTTTGTTATTTTTTATTTTAAAAATTTTTGTTACATTTTTTGATAGAAATTCGTCGATAAAATGACATCAAAATTTATTCGACAAATAATAAATATTAACTGAACATTTTCAAGTTATTACAATTTTCAATTATTTATCATTAATTTATATGTTGATGAATTAATTTTGATCATCCTTAAGATTAATCCGTAAGATTAAATAAAAAATTAATTTGTTTTTTTTTTTTTATTTTTTTTTTTTTTTGCCAATTTTTAATGAATATTTTTCTATATAAGAAATCTTTTATATAAGAAATCTAAGTAATTTTAAGGATATAAAAAATAAATAAATAAAATCTTAAATTTAATAAAAACAAAAAAAAAAAAAACGAAGAAGAAAATTTGAAATAATTTTTATTGAAATAAAATGAAATTTCTGATGAGTTGCTAGAAATTTTTTTGTGATGAGTAACAAAAATTGTACCTTTAAACTTCAATGATCGAAAAAAAAATTTGTCGTTTGGTGTAGAAAAGTTTATAATGCGAAAAATATAAAATGAAAGAAGTTAATTGACGTTCACTAGATTTTATGATGTTAGTCCTGGGGTCCTATTCTTGAGCTCACTCGATACCTTCTCCCATACGAAATTACGTCATTCTCGTATAAATCGTATAAGAATCAATCATAGGTGTCGAATGTCAAGTTCACTTAAAAAGTTTTAACGAAAGATTGAAAGTATTCAATTATTTTACTGATTTTTATAAATATCACACAATTCTGTTTCTGTTTTTGTTTCTTTTTTTTTGTTCCAACCAATTTTGAAACCAATTTTTCATTTTAATTTTCTTCTTACTAATTATTCCATTAAATTTAAAAGTTTTAGTTTTGTTTTTCATCTATATGATACAATAAACTATGTTGAGAAAATTTCTTAGTTCTCTCCCACGCCCCGCGGTTCTCCCACATTAAAAAATGTATAAAATAGAAAATTAATTTCTGATTTTGTATTTTTTGTCTTGGTTTCAGTTAGATTTAATTCTTTCCTTTTATACACAAAACCCCCCCAACCTCTAACGTTTCTATTTCAGTTTTTTATTCTTATTTGTTTTTATTTTATTTTTTTATGCTAAATAAACATTTATTGACTTTTTTTCTTCTTTTTTTCCCCCCCACAAATAATAATAATCTATAGTCATCTGTTGCTGCTGAACGTGTAATAGAAAATGAATCAACATCTATAATAACAACAACACAAACAACAACAACATCATCAACATCATCATCAGCAACAGCTGAAGTAACAACAACAAAAACAGATAAGGCTATTAAGAAGAAATCGGATTCAACTGGTAAAAAAAAAACAAAAAAAACAAAAAAATCTGATCCGGAGAAGGAGAATATTTCAGTGGTGAGTTTTATTTTGTATATTTTCTCTTTTCTCTTTATATATTACATACACTATCTTTCACTCTATCTCTCTCTCTCTCTCTCTCTATCACAAAGTTTTATATTATTTTGTGTGCGCGCTCAAATGAGGGAATTAATTGAAATACAAAAATAAAAATTTATGTGTAACTGTGTGTGCCTGTGTGTGTGTGTGTGTGTGTGTGTGTGTTGTGCTGTATTGAATTATGGGCAAATTAACACTAAAAAAAATGTGACTATCAATGAAAATTTTCTTTAAAGTTTTTTTTCATCACAAAAAAAAAAAGGAAAAGAAAAGAAAAGAAAACTTGAAAGTTTTCAAATTTTCTCAAAGTTTTACAAGAATTTACTTAAATATGACAGATTTAGATGCATAATTTAAATCATATTTTTATTGTTTTGTTTTATTTTAAAGTACAATATTTAAAGAGGGTTGGGAAAAGGGTGTGGGGGAAAAATAATGTTGTAAAATTTTTTCAACATTTTTATTTATTTGTTTTTTTTTCATTTCTTTTCTTTTCGTTTCTTTTCTTTAATAAAATCGCATGAAACAATTTATTTTATTATTTTTTTTTTTATTTTGTTTTTTTTTTTTATTTAGCATTTTGGCATTGAAAAATTTAATAGAATTGCTGATAAAACAAATGATTTTATTAAATATAAAAATGACAATAATAAAATTCAAATAAAATCATTAACATCAATCATCAAAAATAATCCATTTATTGTGAATGTTAAAAATGAGTTAAGTTTAAAGAAATTTATAAATAAGAATCAGTATGATGATGATGATGATGATGATGATGATGATGATGATATTGATGATGATAATGATGATGATGATGATGATAATAATCATTCTAATCATTATAATAACATTAACATAAAAAAAGTATCGTCAAGTATACAATTGCATGAAGATGATTTGTCCAATATTGATGTGAAAAATTTGGTAAGATTTTTTTTTTGTTCTGTTTTTTTTTTTATTATTTGTTTATTTAAAAGTTAACACAACTTCCCTCCCCTACTCCCACCTCTAATCACCACTATCTGTCAAAAATAATTTATAATTTTCCCATCAAACAATTAATTGTCTCACCAGTGACGAATTTAAAGTTTATTAGGCATATTTGACAGATTTTTCCATAATTTTCTCGTATAATAAAAAAATTCTACTGTAAACTTTTTCCATTAAATGTGAATACGTGAATTAATATTCACTTCTGTCACTTTAATACGCAGTCAGTGAATCTGTACCATATTTTGTTGTCATTGATTTTCTAATTTATTGTCACTTTTTGACTTTGTTTTTCTTTGGACTTTTGACTGAAATTTTGGTTGCATTCTAATTAATGGAATTTCATACTTTTTAATTATTAGACAATTTTCTTTCGTTTATCATCGGTACATTTATTTTCCAATATTTTTTGTTGATGGAATAAAACAAAAAGACAAAAAAAAAACACCAAAGAATTTGGTTGATTTTTTAATTCAATTTTTCTTCTTGTTCTTTTTTTTTGTAATTTTCAAATTTTCCCAAACGTTACGATATTTTTAACTTTACGTTCTTCTCTTGAATTATTTTTGAAAATCAATAAAAATAAAATCAAATGAAGAACTAAAAAGGGATTTTTTTGTTGTTGTAATTTTTAAAAAATTTTTAGAATTAATTTTCTTTTTTTTTTTGTTTTTCTTTTAATTAAATTTGAAAGTTTTTCGTTTTTTTTATGGATTCTCTCTCTCCATTTGTGTTAATTCGAATAATTTCCAATAGATTTGTTGTTGTTGTTGTTGTTATGATTTTCTCTTTGTTTACTTATCTTACAAGTGAAATTTCCCTCTTTGAACGTTCCACTTTTCCCGCCTGTATACCGTCCAATTGGACGACAAGACTATTCTGATAATTTTAATTTTCAATAAAATTGAGAAATCAACTTACACATCTTACCTAATTGACGTATGTAAGAGACGATGTTCAGATAAGAGATAAATTTTCTATTTGTGTTTGTCAACAAAGATTATAAAAATGTAAAAATAAATTGTTTTTATCCCCCTTTTCTATTTTCTTTTTCCCGTTTTATTTTTCTTTTCCTTTTAAAGTCTATTGAATGAAACGCGATATTATTTGTATACAAATAAAAAATTTCTCTCTCTCTCTCTCTTGTCCACGTGCACATAGTCAAATAACATCTCTCTCTCTTCACGTACAATTTTATTTCATAAATAATATTTAGTAAATTTTCTCTCTCTCACAAACTCTCTCTCGCGCGTTTTCATACAAATACAATAATATAAATAATATAATAAAATTCAAAGTAAACTAAATATTCTGTTTTTGACAATAATCGTAAAATTGTAAAAATTTCTACGAATTTTAATATAAAATAATTAAAATCATTTCTAGAATAATTAAATACAACAACAACAATAACAGTAACAACAACAACAACAACAATAAACAAAAGAAACATAGAGTCCTCTTTTTGTAGAATTACAATAAAATCAATAAAAAATTTCGTTGTTGTTGTTGTATTTATTCTTTTTCTTTAATTTTTTTTTTTTCTGTGTAATAAAAATGAAAATTCTTTTATTGAAAATTATTTTGTATTTCTATAAAATTGTTCTAATAAATTTTTTTTATTGAAACAACTTTTCAATATATGTGCGAGAATTCATTTTAAAATTCTATTGAAAATCATTTTCATTTGACTTTTGTATTATTTGAAAATCTAATAATAATTAATTAATTTGAAAATTACAAATACACAAAATATTTATCTAATAGAAATTTCTCCACCTTTTTGTTCCTCTCTTTGTTCCTCTCATTGTTCCTCTCATTGTTCCTTCCTCTCTTTGTTCCTCTCTTGTCTTTACCAAACCACAATAACAAGAATTAACTTTTGTACCTCCATTTTTTTTTTTGCACTTTGCATTTTGTGTTTTATGTTTTATGTTTTTGTGTTATAGAAAAAAATTTATTTACTTGGACAACAACAATTAATTAAGAATGACATTTCTAAAGAGAATAATAAAAATATAATAATCAGTAAAGATGTCAGTGTGAAACATTTGGTATGTTCTGCAGTTTGTTTTTTTTCTTCTTTAATTTCTTTCTTTTTTTTTTTTTTTTCACGACAATTAATTAATTTTTAATTATTTTATTTTTAATGGAAAAACAAGTAAAAAAGTAAAAAGAAACAACAACAACTATACATAATTAAATGTATTCGTTTATTTAATTATAGTTTGTTTTTCTTTTTGTTTTTGTTGTTGTTGTTGTTGTTGTTCTGGGCATTCAAAAATTTGTTATTAAATATTTTTAATTGTTTACGAATTTTTTCTTTTTATTGTTTGATTTGTTTTAATTTTTGATTAATTTTGATTGAAAAGACAATTCGTTCAATTTCAAAGGGATGGAAAACAAAAAGGAAAAGATTTTTGATAAATTTCCATGTAAATGTAGATTATGACAAATCGAGTGAAAAATGGGTTAAAAAACAATTTTCAAGAGGGTTGGGGTGACTGACAATTTTGGTTGCAATATTCGTGATTTTTACTGTTAAAATTTTTGGGGTTAGAGGGGGAGGGTGGTGTGTTTGAGTACTGACAAATGAAAAAGGACAAATAAAGTTTAAGAGAAATTATTTTTGTTTTTCTATTTTTTTTGTAAAAATGAAAAATGGGTATTTGGGGGGTGGGGATGTTAAACAACAAAGAACAGTAAACAATTAAAATTATTTAATAAATATAAAAAAAATAAAAATGCTTTTTCAATTTTAAAAAAAAAAAATTAAATTAAATTAAATTAATTAAAATTAATACAAAAAAAAAAAAAAGTGTCGTAGCTTTGGCGATTTACGAATTTTAAATAATGATGGCTGTTGTGATTTAAACAATTCTAATAATATTCATGTAAGTTTTCTATGTATGTTTTTTTTTTATTCATTCATTCTCTCTCTCTCTCTCTCTCTCTCTCTCTCTCTCTCTCTCTCTCTCTCTTCTCTTCTCTCTTCTTCCCCTTTTAATCTTATCTTAATCATCTTATATTATTTTGTTCTCTTTAAATTGTAATTGAAATTCCAAAATAATTAAATATTTAACATTTTCTTCTATTTTTCCGTTTTTCCTTTTTTTTCTTCTTTTTTCTTTTTTTTTTTTCTTTTTTTTTTGATATATTTTCAATGACAAAACAAATTTTTTCTTTTCTAATATAAAATAATAATAATAATAATAATTAAAAATAACAATAACTCACCAAATTTTGCATGTAATTTTTTTGTTTTTTGTTTTCTCTCTTTTAATTTTGTTGCCTTCCTACCCCGCCGAATGCTTAACAATATTTTTGAAAAAAAAAAAAATATATAAATTAAAATACTAAAAGCGTACAAAGTCTGTGGGTGATCTAAGGAAATTAGAACAATTACCAATTGATACAGGAGTATCTGTTAAAGATTTGGTAAGTTTTAAAAAGAAAAGAAAAAAAAAAAAAAAATATACAAAAAATACAAAAACAAAATAACATTTTTTTTTTTTTTGGTTTGCTTTTGGTTTGAATTTTTCCCCCACCACACTTACAGTAAGTTCTTGTAGAATGGTGATGTGATTAGGTTCTGTAGAAATTTGCCATTTTTTTTTTTTGTATACAAGACACAAATTTACATACAAAACAATTTTAATTTAATTCTGAAATTGTAGACTTTTGTGTTTTAGTTGTGACGATGTGTAAATTAAAATTGTAACGATAACATACGTTCTACACATGATACAATTGTATCATGACGTTCTACAAGTACTTACTTTTTATACGTTACAATTAAAATTAAAAAAATTTATTTTTGTTTTTGGTGTTTTTGGTTTTTGAAACAAATAGAAAAAAAATTTTATAAATTAAATTGATTGGGATAAATGTCACAAAAAATAATGTGAAATTTAGAAAAAGTTAACAGTAAAAAATAAAAATTTTAAGACAAGAAGAAAAATAAATTTGTGAGAAGAATAAAAATTAGGGGGGTTTTTTTTTGTTTGTTTGTTATTTAATTATAGTACGGAGTCAGTTAGTAAGAATCTCATCAGGACGCATATTCCTTTAAAAAATAGTTTATTGTAATCGGGAATTGTACAAAATAAAGTGATAACCTTTTTTTCATTTTCAATTTCAATTCAAGTGAAATATTCTATTAGAATTCAAAATGTAACTATAAATTGAACAAAAGTTGATTAATTGTTGTTGTTCAGTGAAGAATTTTTGTGTTAGCCGCCGTCAATAGTCAAACTTTTTTTTTGATTTGTTGTAAATTATCGTTCATTATAAACCGATGTTCTAAGATGGGGGTACATTCTAAGATGGGGTACCGTGATTTTTTTAAATACAAGACGTTTAATTTTGTTAATTTCTTTATTTGTACATATAAAATATTTAATTAACGAAATTATTAATTATTTGATTAAATTTGTTGTCTGTTACCAACGATAACAAACAATAAATAAAAATTTATATATTCTGACTCGTAAGTGACCGTAAAATTTGTTAAGAGTCACATCTTATCATTTATTCTCGTCTTATTCTTCTTCTTGTCTTATTATTCTTGTTGTTTTTCACAAAATTTAAATGGAATTAATTGAAATTCAATTTAAAAAAAAAAAAAAATAGTAATTTTTGTTTTGTTTTGTTTTTTTTTTTTTTTTGTAATTTTGTTTAATTTTTTTTGTTTAATTTTTGTATGTGTGTATTGTTAATGTAGAGAGATAGTTACTGCAACCTGGTTGGCTTAACAGAAACAAATAATGTACGACAAAAAAAAATTAAATTAACACGAATTACAACTTACATCAAACAATTTGATATGGTAAGGTTTTTTTAATTAACAAAAAGAAAACTAACAAAACGCTTCCATTTTGTATTTCCTTTTTTGCTATTTCTATTTTATTATAAATTTATACATTTAGATTAATTCTCTATTATTTAGTTTTAATTTTTATAATAAAAATATTATTTAATTAATTTATTTACGTAGATTTAGATTTAGTTACATTTGGGTAAAGATATGGGTAAAAATTTGTCAATTTATAAAATAATTGAAGCAGATAATTTTATTTTTGTTGTTTTATTTTTGTAACAATAAATTTATTGTTTTAATTATTTTAAACATTAACTGTACCACACCCATATTACGTAAATTAGAATTATCAATTATCCTAACTATTTTGAATATTATACTAATTTAGAATGTGTCGTATATTTTATTTATTTATTTTTTATATAATAAAATATAAATGAAAATTCATTTCAAATGAATTTATTTTTCTTCTCTCTCTCTCTCTCGCTCGTCCATTTTTCTTGTATTTGTGTTTTTTTTTTTAAATTTTCTTTTAATAAATTTCTATTCTTTATAATTACAGAAATCTAGTTTTAGTAAGTTTGATGCCTTACAAAAGAAAAATATTTTACATGTACGTTCAAGTGCTTCTGGAAAGGCTCAAGAAAAGTTTAATGTAAGTAATTTTTCAAATAATTTATTTTCGCCCATTTTACTTCATTCATTAAAAAAATATATTTATTTTGTCGTTATTTCTTCTTATTTAGATGCGTTATTATTATTATTATGACAATAATTACATTTGTAAATTTTTGCTAGAATTAAAAGATCAGATCCATAGATAAATTAATATATATTTTTGAATATTTACAAAATAAATATAGTCAATTATTTTCTTAGTAGAGAAAGATAAAAAAAAAGTATTTTAATTTGCGTTCACAAAAGAAATCAGAAAAGAACGCACGTTTTAATGGATGGTTTCTTATTTCTTGTTTTTCTGTGTAATAACAAAAAGACAAAAAAAAAAATTATGCACCATATAAAGAATATTATTCGTGACTTCTGCTGATATCGAAGCAGTCACTGCTAGATATCTGTTTGATATGGTTGCCCAAATAAAATTAGAAACAACTTTTAATTGACTAATTCGCTGATAATAAATTTAGTAACTAAATTAATTATATTAACTAAATAGTTAGATCACAGTCCCCATTTCCTTTAATGGTGGAAAAGTGAGATATGTTCATTTACCTTAATTGCGGAAAAAAAAAATTGAGGATTATTTTATTCAAATATCAATTATATTATATCTAAAATACGTTATTTTATAAACGATTAATTTGATATGAATAATTATAAATAAATGGATAAAATGTTGTAATTAAATTATAACGATTAATTTATCTATATTACTGTTATTGTTATGATTTCTGTTTTATTATAAACAAGACACAATTTCAGTCATATAATAAATATAATAAATATATATTTTATTGTTACGTTTATTTATTAAGTATTAAAAGTATAATAATGGACGAACCATTTATTAATGGACTTAATTAATTAAAAAAAAAATTTATATTCATTCGTTACAAAATAAACTAAAGAATTTTATATGTTTTAGAATTTATTTAGAACTCACAAATATTTCTGTATATAAAATTATTGTATTAGAATATTTTGTTTTTCTGTAGTTGTTGGTTTTTTAATTTGGAATTTTTAAATTTTTTAATTTTTAATACAATAAATATTTTCTAATATTTGATGGTTCTATTTTTTTTCTCTTTTATACAAAAAAAAAATATAGGGTATCACAGGACAAGAAGCGGAAAAAAATTGTAGGGCATGTGGTAAAGTTGTGTTCCAAATGGAACAAATGAAAGCTGAAAAAAATATATGGCATAAAAATTGTTTTCGTTGCAGTGAATGTAGTAAACAACTAAAGTAATTATTTATTTATTTTATTTTGATCTTTTATTTTTCTTTATCTTTTCTTTTCTTTTGATTTCAACTAAATTTTAATTAATTTTTCGTTTTTTTTTAATTTTGATCAAACTTAAATTGGCCGCATTATTTATTATTCAAGTTATAAATATCAGGTGAAATTCAATTATGAACGTACACGAACATTATTTCTTTGTTCTCTGTTCGTTTTTAATTCAGTTTCCCTTTTTAAACAAAATGTCAAAATCAAATTAATCAAATTAAGAAAATTGTTGACAGCAAAAAAAAAACAGCGATATTTTTTTTTTTTAATTCAATTAAATAACAAACAAAATATGAATTTATAATTGCAGTGTTGATACCTATCAGAGTCATGAAAGTATTCTTTATTGTAAACCACATTTTAAAGCATTATTTACACCAAAAGCAGTTGAGGACAATGAACCAAGTAAGTTTCTATTTTCTATTTTGCTATTAGAAATTTATTTGATTTTAAATTCTAAATAATAAAATTCCATAAATAATAATAATTTCCAGAGAAACTTTTACGTATACAAAATATACGGAAAACGCTTAATATTTTTTAATCAAGTTACAAAAGTTATACAAATGTTACAAAAGTTTGATTTTGGTTTGCAAAAAAAATTTTTTTTCGAATAAAAATAAAATGAATTAAAATTTGCTGATGCCATCCAGCTTACCCTTTTTTTTTGTATTGTTAATTATTCTTTTTTCTTTCTAATAATAATAAATTTCAAATTTTCTTTCAATTCAATTTTTTTTCTTTAGCCAAAAAAAATAAATGGAAACTTTTTATTGTTGTTGTTATTTTTTTTTAATTTAAAATTTAAAATTTAAAACGAAAAAAATAACTCATTCAATTGATGATTTTACATGAATTTAATTTTGTCCATTTGATTTAATGTGAATTAAATTTTAAAACCAAAAGTGGAATGAAAAATTTCCATTTATTTTGACGATAATTAAAGTTTCCATTAATTTAAATTTGTAATTTCGTAATGATTTTTATGTGATTCCATTAATTTCAAATTATATCCTAATTTGTAGAGTTCTTCCGACATTTATAAAAAAACATAAAAAAATACTTTTAAATTCTTATTATTTTTTCACAAATATATTATGACGTCATCCTCATTTATTTATTTTTTTATATAATTTTTTGTTTTTATTTTAAAACATTTTTAAAACAAAAAAATAATAACCAAATTTCAGCTGGTCCAAAAAAACCAGAAATGATTATTCGTGAAAATCAACCTGTTGAATTGCCTCCAGATGTATTTCGAGGTTTGTTTTTTTTTTCTTTCATTGTTTTCTTCTTGTTATTCTTACTGATGTTCTGTCTATCAATTTTTTTCCTTTTTTCTCTTTTTTTTTTTTGTTCAATTTATTTATTTAATTGTCTTGCTTACAGCTTCTGATAAACCAGATCTTGGTTTAGAAGAACTTCAATCATTGAATGTTAAAGAACGTTTTCAGGTATTTGAAAATGCTGGTGATACACAAGATGGTGGTATACCAATTGAACGTTCATCTAGTAGTGCTGGTGTTAAACGTAGTGCATCAATTTTATCAAAATTAGCACGTTTTCAAGCAAAAGGTATGAATATTGGCATAACAGATGAATCACTTAATGGTATACCATTAGAACATTCATCAAGTGAAAATGAAGAAGATATTGATGATGATGATGATGTTGATTTAATACGTGCTAAACGTGTACAAAAAGAAAGACCAATGAGCTTTTCAAATATGAACGAAATGAAAACAAAATTTGAAAGTGGACACTCAATGACAAAAGAAGAGCGACGTGAAGAGCGTAAACAAGAAATACAAAATATACGTTCACGTTTGTTCCTTGGTAAACAAGCTAAAATCAAAGAAATGTATCAACAGGCTGTACTTGAAAGTGAACAGGGTGTAACATCAACAAATAAAAAGCATGATATTGATATTGGTGATAAGGCACGTTCAATTATGGAAAAATTTGAGAAGGGTGAAGTATATAATCGTACTAATGAAGAGAAAGAGGAAGAGGAACAATATCATAGTCGTATGCAAGAAGAAGAACAAGCTGTTTTTGAACAAGGTTTGAATTCAATTTCTTAACTTTTGTTACAATTTTTCTATACAATTTTCTTTTTTTCCCCTTAATAAGGAATCAGCAAAAAATCACGTTCAATATTTTTGGAAATGGATGCAACAACAGCTAGAAATCCAAATGTAACAACACCTGTTACACCAACACCTCGAACACCAGAGGCTAGAAAAAATTCACAAGTAAGCCCATTACCAGTTGACAAAAGAAAGGTAAAAAAAAATTTCACAAAGCTTTTTACACAAAATATTTTTAACAATTTCATTAAATTTTCCTATGCGCTTTTATTATAATTTTCTTTTTGAGAAGAAACAAAAAAAAATCACAAATCTTCTCTCTTGTACACTATATTTTTTCTGCACTCATTTATTTTCATCTTAACATAATTTATAAGATTTCTTTTTTAATTATTTGATGGAAAATTGATCTGAAAATTATTTTTAAACGAACCGTTAACGGATCTTTTTAAAAAAAAATATTAGTGGCTCACATCAATTTGTTCGTCACTCAATGAAAGTTCATTGAAAGTTTTGAGATAAATCTGTTATTTTAGCATTTTCTAGACTTTCAAAAATTATTAAACAAACAAATGATAACTTTCTAATTATATTTATTCACATTTTTTACATAGCTTTGTATAATTTTTTTCTTCTTCTTCTTCTATTTGGTTGTATTTTATTTTTTTTTTAAATATAATCAAATTCTTTATAATTTTCTCCTTTTAATTATTATTTGTTTTTTTTTTTATTTTTCTTCTTTTTTTTTCTTGTGTTAAATTATAGCCGTTCTTAGGTGAAGATGTTATTAAATGTGATGAAAAATTAGATGATATTAAAATAGAAACAGCTGAAATATCATCAAAATTTAAATTCTTTGAAACTTATAAGCCAGAAGAAAAACAAAAAAAACAATTTCGTATAACACCACCAAGAGATGGTGTTGTTAAAGATGGTTCACCAGATCGTGAAGTATATCGTGATCCTGATGTTATACGTGGTGATGGACAAATAGATGATCCAACAGTTGCACAAAAAAGTCATACAGCAACAAAGATGTTATCTATTTTTAGACAAATGGAAGAAGATACTGTTAAAGAACCACAATATGAAGGTTATTTAATTTTTAATTACTTTTCTATGATTGACATGGTCCTTAATTTTTGTGTGTGTGTGTATGCTTTACAGGTTTAAAACCATTAAAACGTTTTACACCACCACCAGATGAGGGTCGTCGTACATTTAATGATGACGATGATTCAGATCGTAGTGTTACCGATGAAGAAGATGAAGAAGAAGAAGAGGAGGAGGAAGAAGAATCTATTGATGAACAACCAAATGCAGATCATATTAGTTCTGCAAATAAATTTGAAGATGAATTTTTAAAACAAGCACAATCAGCTGAACGTGCAAAACAATTACGGGCTAAATTTGAACGTTGGGAAACTAATGAAATTAAACGTGAACAAAATAATAGTTCTGTTAATTTATATGATGGAAATGATGAATCACAAGTTGAAAGTGCTAAAAGGTAAATTTTTATTCTCTCTCTCTCTCTCTAAATAAAATTCAATTTTGTTTTTCGTTCTATTTTAAAGTATTCGTGCTAAATTTGAGTCAATGCGTGAACCTGGACAACAGGATACAAGAGAAAGGGTTAAAGTTAATCGTTTTGTGGTGAGTACCAATTAATATTTTATCTTTTCATTATGTTTTCATGTCTTTAAAAAAATATATATAACAAAAATAAAAGTTACTTTAATCAACTAAATTATTATTATCTTCATGCTTGCAAAAAACCATAAAAAAAACTAAAACAAATAAATAATAAAATGACTCCCGTTTATTGTGTAAATAAAAATAAAAAGGCAGAGGATGATAGTACGAATGAAGTAAGTAAATGTTATTTTACACGAACAAAAATTTAGTTGTGATTAATTTTTATGATGACATCACACAAGATCTTCTTTCTTGACAATTACGTAATTTTCTGTCCATAAATTGTCTCACTGTTTAAATTTCTGTTACCTGTTGTACTTGTCGTTGTGTTATATTTTGTTTAATTCTTTGTATGTGAAATTTTCTCGTAACCTCTTATTTTATTTAGAAAAAAATAAAACTAAAGAATCTAATTTACGTTTTAATAAATTGCAAAATTTAACTGATAAATTTTCGATTGTTTTGTTATTTTTATTTTTATTATAAAAGTTTAACGTCTAAACTATTTCTACAACTTATCTTAACAAACACATTAACGAAATAAATGTTGATAAAGAAGATCAAGACCAAAAAAATTTACCAACACACACACACTAATAAAAACTTTAAGCAAATCATTAATTTAACAATTTATTTTCATTCAAAACAAAAAAAAAAAAGAAAACGAAAATTGTTTTTTTAATTTGCTTCTTTTTTTCGTTTCAGTAAACCAAAAAACAAAAAAAAAAAAAAAACAAAAAATTCGTGTTACCCTAAAATATGTCCAATATCTCCTCTTTCATCCTCCTCCCCCAAACCCCATCACACCATCATATAACCACCGACCATATAATATTTAGATAAATACACAAAATTTATCCTAAATTATAAAAAACAAAAAAAAAAAAAAGTGAAAAACGAGAACAACCAAATTTTTCTCGTTAAAAACAAAAAAAAAAAAACTAAATAAATAAAAGGAAAATAATTCTTTGTTGTTTTTTTAAAAGTAATTTTTTATTTAATTTAAAAAAAAAAAACAAGAAAAATAAACAAAAACCAAAAATTAATGAATTAATTAATTAATAAAAATTAAATTAGTAACAAAAAAAAATTATCCGTGAGTAATTTTTAATTGTAAATGAATAATGAACAAAAAAAAAATTATGATGAATTTATTAAAAAACAAAAAACAAAAAAAACTTTTTAAATTTTCAAAAATATAAATTTACGAAATCTAAAGGAATCTAAAGAAATCTTAAAAAATTGTTTAGAAAATAATGGAGATGAATTTTGACGTAAAAAAAAAAGAAACAAAAGTCTATAAAAAAAATCAAAAAGAAGAAAAAGAAGAAGAAGAAAGAAACGAAATTATTTATAATTGATCAATTATAAAAATTCAACAAATAATTATTTGATTGTAACAAATATTTATAATAAAAAAAAAAAACAGAAGAAGAAGAAAAAAAAAAGAAATTCTTTAAATAAAATAAATTTTTCCATTTTAAAGAAAAGAATTTTAAATTCACATAAAAATTGAAAATTTCTAAAAAAAAATTATAAACAGTAAATAAATTAAACGGAAAAAAAGTTAATGGGAAAAAAAAAATGAAAAAAAAAAAAATTAAAAACATTTTTTTTTATGAATATTTATTAAATGTGAATGTAAATAAATATTTCATAATCATCCCTGTCTAGGAAAAATTGTATCTAGAAAAAAAAAAAACAAATATAAAATAGAGAAAAAAAAAAAACAACAACAAATATCCAAACCAAAAAATTGTATGATCAGAAAAAAGACAAAGAAAATTTTTAAGCAAAAGTTTTTAATGAAAAAGTCAAATTTTTTATTGAATAAAATTGAATCGAGATAATAAATTATCACTTCATGGAAAACATAATTATGTAATCGGAGAGAAAGAAAAAGTTTTTTTTTTAAAAAAAAAAATTAATAAAAATACAAAAAAAAAAATGTGGTTTTTTTTTTGACCAAAAGAAAAACGAAGAAGAAGAAGAAGAAAATTGATAAGAAAGATTATAAGTGAATGCGCATTCAATTTATTGTGAAAAAAAAAAAACAAGAAAATAGACAACACAAAATTATTTTTCAAATAAAAATCAAAATGGAAAAATTAGAAATGAAAATTCCCTTTTTTTTTTTTTTTTTTTGTCAATTCAAATTCAAATAGAGAAAAATAAAAATTTAACGTGCACTTTTTTTTTTTTTTATTCTTAAATGATTTTGTTCAAAAAAAATAATATCTAATGAAAATTTGAAAATTGACAAAAGAAAAAAAACAAAAAGAATTGAATTTACATTTGTAATTGTTCTAAATTGTTCTAAACAATTTAAATTATTTTATGGACAAAAGTAAAAAAAAAAAAAAATTATTGTCGACGTAATTTTTTTTTTTTTTTTGGTTTTTGTGTTAAATTTGCATGAAAACGAAAGAGAAAGAAAAAAGAAAGAAGAAGAAAATGTGGGCCCACAAAGAAAAGAAAAGAAACAAATGATTATAAAATGAAATTTCATTAAAAAAATGAAAATGAAAAATAAGAAAAAGAAGAAGAAAAAATAATTTCTAAAAATACCAAAAAAAAAAAAGAAAAAAATAAATAATTATATATTGATGTCTATCTAAACATACTTAAATAATTAAGTAAAAAAAAAAAAATACACAAATATGTTTGTTTAATATAGAAAAAAATATTTAACTCTAATCCTAACACCTCCCAGCCTCTCATCCCACCCCCCCCCCCCCCCCTCCCAATTCTAACCCCAACATACTTAAATAAATGGCAAATAATTAATTAATTGAAATGTAAGCGACTATGAATTATTAAGAATTTATGACTTACACACACATATACACACACACACATACACACGCGCGCACAAACAAAATATATAAGTGTGTGACTCTGTGTATATGTGTGTATGTATATCGATAATTCTGTTTTAAACAAAAACAATAAAAAAAAGGAAATAAATTTATAATCGGAAAAATAGTCGAACAAAAAAAAATACATAAAGAAAAATAAAAGAATAAAAGTCAAAAGGAAAAATTTATTCAAGATAAAAAATAAAAAGAAAAATAAAAAGAAAAATAAAGAAAAATATACTTAACTTAAAAACTAATTAAATTTGTTTTTAAAATAAAAAAAAATTAAAAAATATTTAATATTTAATAATTAAGCGCAAAGGAAAGTAAAAAAATAAATGTTTATTCAGTAAAAATAAAAATAAAGAATTAAAAAATTAAAAAATATTAAACAAAAAAATAAAAAAAGAACAAACAGAATTTTTTTTTGTTTTAAACGAAATAGTTAAAGAAAATTTTTTTATGTATGTAGAAGAAGAAGAAGAAGATGATGATGAATATGATGAAGTTTAATAATGAAAATGATTAGTAAATAATTGAATTTTTTAAATAAAAATAAATAAAAGAAAATGTCTGCCCTTTGGGAGGAGGAAAGTCTGAAAAGAAAGTTGAAGAAAAAAAAAATAATACAAAAAAGTAAAAAATTTAAATTAAAACTAAATATATTCTCCTAATTGTAAATGTTTTAAAAATTATTACAAATACCAACAGACATTTGCAAAAGATTTAACTTAATACCGGAAACAAATTCAAAAAAAAATAAATAAATGCATGACAACATCCCTACTTTGACCCCCCCAATCCCATCCAACAATTAAAATATATAAAATAAATATTTAATGGGAAAAAATTCAAAAATTAAAAAAAATAAATAATTAAAATGAAATTTTAAAATTGAAGAAAATACACAAAAAGAAAAATTTATTAATTTTCACCCCATTATTTTCTATCGAATCTTTCTATTATTTTTTTTTTTTAATCTAAACTCAATATTTTCATTTGTCTTTAGTTGGCAATTTTCACATAATTTTCTTTCATTTCCAATTTATAAGAAGAAATTATTTCAACGTATCGTTTCTTTATTTTATTTTTCTTTCTTTATTTATTTGTTTGTTTGTGTGTTTCTTTTAAACGCCGCCAGAGGACACATTTCTAATTAAGACTTTTTTTTTTTTGGTTACATCAAAATAATTCGTTTACATTTTTGTTTGATTTCTTTAATTGTTTGAAATTGATTTATGACAACAACAAAGAACAAAAAAAAAACTAAGGAAAACTAGAGAATAATTCTATCACATTTGATTTTCCTTAAAAGAAAACCCTCAAATTTTTAAACAAAAGTTTTCCTTTGTCGTATCGGTTTGTAACTTTAGAAAAAAAAAACAACATAATTTTCCTATTTTTTGTTGGCCTAAATCATTTTTTAATTTTCGTATCGTTTCTCATCAGAAAAAAAAAAAATTATAATCATCATTTTCATTGTTTTCCGTTGGCCTAAAATTCATTTATAAATTTCTCTTTCTTTTTTTTTTAAATCGTATCGTTTGTTCATCCAAAAAAAAAATATAAAAAATCATTTGTTGTTGACCCTAAACAATTTTCAAATTATCGTATCGTTTCTCCCCTCCCGAAAAAAAAACAAAAAAACCCCCCAATTAAATATTTGACCCTAACATTTGTTGTAAATTCTCATTTGAATTTTTTTTTCTTTTAATAATTTTATCGTGTCCCCCCCCCCCCACCAACCCATTCACCATCATTTTTAATCATACGAAAATATTTTTGTTTAAAAATTTCTTCTTTTTATAAATTAATTTACAACAAAAAAAAAAAAAAAAAACAATGAAAATTAACAAAATAAAAATTCATAAATAATCGAAATAATTTAAAAAGTAAAATGTATTTGTCGTAATAAATAAAAAAACGGTCTACTCTCTGTTACATCTCCTCTCTGTTACAACACGCACCCACCCCTTTCCCCTTCTCCTATTGTCGACCCGACCCCCCTATTTATCATCACCTAAATAGAAACTCAAAAATTATAACGTAAAGGAAAATTTAATTTTGATTTTTTTTTAAATAAATCAAATTGTGCCAAAATGCAAAAATAATTATCTTTGCAAATTCTCCTTTTACTTTAACTTTTAACTTTTAACTTTTTTCCTTTTCTTTTAACTTTGACTTATTTGATATTAAATTTTTTGTTTTCTATTCGTTTATCATTAATTTTAAATTGTGTTTCAATTGAAAGAAGAATATTTTATTAAAGGAAAATCAGAAGAAGATCAAATCAAATATTTGATAATTTTATTTCGTTTTTTTTTTTTTTACTTTTTACTTTGAAACGGAAATTTCTGTTTTATTTTTTTTTTTTTTTTTGTTTTTTTTTTTGCTAAATTTTTGGCCTTTCGAAATTCTTTGGAAAATTATACTATATGAATGAGATGAAGACGAATAAGGAGAAGAATAAGAAAATTTAAAATTTGTAAAATGATTTTTAGATGAAAGAAAAATAGAAATTTTTAATTTCTTTTGTTTGATTTTCTTCTTCTATAAAATAAGAAATGTTTGAAAAGGAAGAAGAAGAAGAAGAAAAAATAGAAATTATGTAATATTTGTACTTAACCCCCCGGCCACCCTTCCCAAACCCTTTTTATTCATTTATTTTCCTTTTTTTATTTATTTTTCTTTTGTATTTTGCATTTTGTAAAATTAGCGATTAGAGATTTTTCTAGTTTTCTTAAAAAATTATTAAACAAAAAAAAAAATTATTAAAAATAATTAAAAAATCAAAAAAAATATAAAAAATAAAAAATATTAAGTAAATAAAAATATATATTTGGTCAGTTCTCTATCTCTCTCTCTCTCTCTCTCTTACCCATTTAACAAAAAAAAAAAAAAAATCCCCACCCAGCCAACAAAAAAAAAAAACAAAAATTGATTTGAATAAAAATCTTTTAAGAACTGATTCTCATTAATATTTTAGCCAAAGTATAAAAAAAATTAAAAGAAAATGAAAAAAAATAAAAAAAAAAAATATTAGACAAAAATTTAAAAATATTTAAAAAAAAAAAAAAATTTAAAATTTAAAAAATTAACCAAAAAAAAAAAAAAAGATTTTTAATACTTTTACCTTAAATTAAAAAAAACATTTTTATAAATCAAATAAAAAGAAAAAAAAAAACAAAAAAAAAAAAAAAAAAGAAAATAGAAAATAGAAAAACAATTAAAGGCAAAAAAAAAAAAATTTGAAAATTTCAAAAATTTATTAAGAACAATTGGAAAAATTTGGATTAGAAAAAAAAAATAAGAAAAAAAAGTAATGAAAATGTATAAAGGCCAGATTTTTGTAAGACATTAAAAAAAAAAAAAATAGGAAATGTTAAATTTTCATGGAAATAAACAAAAAGAAAAGACGAAAAAGAGAAAAAAAAAAACAACAAATAAAAGAAAAATAACAGAATAGTTAATGTCAGAGCTCCAGATAGAGCGAGAAAAAGCTACTCATTAGAGAAAATGTTTAAAACAGAAAAAAGAAAATGGAAATTAAATGAAAAGAACAAATTTTTTTTTTTTAATTTATAATTTTTTTTTTTTTTGTTATTTAAAAAAAAAAAAGTGTAAAATTTTTTCATTTTCCTTAAAACATAAAAAAAAAAAATTCTTTATTTTTCTGTTTCCTGTCAAAAACTCAAATGTAAATCCGCTGTTATCAAAAAAAAAAAAATAAAAATTTATTAAACAGAAGACCTTCAATAAATGTACAATAAAATACTCAAAAGTATTTTCTTTTATTTAATTAGGAAAATTATTGAAATATTTTCGAAAATGTCTGCTGAATTAATTTGTTGTTGTTGGTTCAATGGGTCGTTGCGTTTTTTTTTTGTGGTTTTTTGTAGCGTTTTTGTTATGGTCGTGTAGCGTTTTTTTTTTTTGTTGCGTTCTTGTTGTTTTTGTTTTTAGAAAAAAAAAAGTGAATTTAAATGTGAACGTGAAAATTTTATGTGATAAAAAGATTGTGTTGTGTTGTTTCCTTTACTCCAGTTGTTGTTTTTTTTTTAAGACAATATGACCTTGAAATTTTAACCAAAAAAAAAAACAATAATAATACTTACCTCACCAACACCGTCTCATGAATTACGTTTATGAATTCTGTCACAATTATACAATGACGTGTAAGGTAAATTATCTATTCAGTTAAGTTGTATATATTTTTAGTTAGCCATAATGAACCCCCCAGCCCCCACCCACACCCTAATTTTACAAAAAAAAATTTAACATTCTGCTAAATGAAATTTTTATCATTCACAATTTCTAAATGGACTCACCAAAAATGTTGTGTGTGAAACTCATCAATATAAAAAATTGATATTTCACTTATAAAACAAAAGACATAATTTAAGGATTATTGGGAAAGCAAAAAAAAAAAAAAAAAAATAGGTTACAAATAAAAGACAAATATTTGTAGTACCAACATTTATTTAATTTCATTTACATTTACATTCAATTAATTAATTAATTCCTACTCATCCACATGTGAAGATGAAAAACAAAAACAAAAACAGAAACAAACGATAAAAAAATGTTGTTGCTGTTTCATTTTAAATTATAATTTGTTGTTGTTGTTTCATTTTAATTTTAATTATTTTCTAACTGATAGAAAAAGAAAAAAAAAATGTTATTATAAGATTTGTTGTATTAAAAATAATTTTCTTTTGTTTTTCTAAATAATTTCAAAGAAAAAAGAAAAGAAAAAAAAAAATTAGTTAACAATTTTTGCGTAGTAAATTTATGTTGACCAGTATAAAATTTGTGTCAACTGAAATTCACAATTACAAGATATTTTTGTGGATGAGTTTTTTTTTTTGTTATTTAATTATTTGATTATATATTTTTTTTATCTTTAATTCTATTTAAGGGTAAACCATTTTACATTTTCCATTTTCTATTTTTCATTAATTCAGATCAATACATTTTATAGCCAGTATTAAATCCGAGCCAATTACATTCTGTCATTTCTTAATTTTTACATTTTTTTTTTGTTTTAATCTTTTTTTTTTTTTTGACCCTGTTACATATTTGAACTATTTTTATTTATCAGGATAACTCATGGTTGGTTTTACCCTGTCATTCTTAAACATTTATTTATTTTTATTTTTTTTGTTTTTTTTTTTTAACTTTTTTTTTTTTGATTTTTTTTTATGTTTCTTCTTCTTTAATTTAAAATTCTTTAAAAATTTACTTAAATAATTAAACAAAAACAAAGTAAATAAGAACTTAATAAAAACAGAAATAAATTCCACTTTGTGTTTATGTCCAATTTATTTTCTTTCTTCTTCAAATATTTGAAATATTTATTTTTGTTTCTTCTCGTTTTCTTATTTATTTTTTTTTTTTTTTTAAGAATATTCTAATCGAATTTAACCCGATTTACAGTTGAAATAAAATAAAATTAACTCTTTCAAATAATTTTGTTTTTTTTTAAATAAAATTTTAAGTGATCTTTGTCCTCTTGTCTTATTTACGTTTCATTTCAAATTCATAAGGATACAAAATTAGCAAGATGTCTGATTAACAAAAAGTGAATAAAAAAGAAAAAGAGAAAAAAAAAAAATGGAACAAATGACGTGACATTTGTTATAATTTAAATAAATAATTTACAGTTGAAAATCTGCTGAAAAATTTAGTTGAATTGAAGATATTGTCTTATGATGTCCATCATTTTCCTTTTATATATTTTTTGATAAAAAAAGTTTTTCTTTTAAAATTAACAAAAAAAAAAAAAAAAAACATAAATCTAAATTTAAAAAAATTAAACATATTAAAATGACAACAATTGTGTACAACAAAAAATAATTTTCATTCTTCCAAATTATTTTCGATCAGTTAAATTTTTAAAATCCATTTTTGACGTTTAACATTTTTTGACGTTTGAAATTTTTACGTTTTTCTTTTTTTTTTAAAAATTTTACATTTAAAATCACAAAATAATTGACAGTCTGTCTGTATCTTGGAACAGTAAAATTTTAATTATAAAAATTACAATAAATAAAAAAAAAAAACCATTTTATAAATAATAAAATTAAAACTTGAAAATAAATTTACATAAACAGTGTCCTGGACTACGATCAAATATTTTAATTGTGATAATGGTAAGTGTGAGTGTGTATGTGTGTGTGTGTAATGGCATGTAATTTAGTGCGAATGTTTAAGATGAGTGACATAACGTATTCTAGTCGCTAAATAAATTAGAAATTTTTTACCAGAAACTTTTAAAAACAAAACAATTAATTAACTTTTATTTTATTTTACTGTTAGGAAATATTTATAGACAAAATCTAAATCAGACAAAAAAGACAAAAAGTGAATTTATTAACTTTTTTTTTATTTAATAAATTGTTTATTTTTTTTGGTCAAATTTCTTAGTCCTACAAGTCTATCCACAATATACTTACATTAAACTTTAATTAAAGTGTAAGACACGTGTTTAGTTTAACGTGTGTAAATCCTGAATTCTAATTAGATTTTTTTTTGTTTTGGTTAAAATTTTTTTGTTGTTTGAATTAAATTGTTGTTTTTGAATTCAAATCAAAGAAAAATAAATAAATCGTTTATTGTGGAAAAAAAATTATCATTTGTCAGAAACTTTCCTTTATGTCTGTCTACAACAGACCCTTTTTTTAGGTTTTTTTTAGTTTTTTTTTAGTTTTTCAGTTAGTCCAACCCACTTTAACCCAGTTTTAAATATAATTATTATTTGTGGATAAACTGTGAATATAATTTAAATAAAAAATATACTTTTTTTTTTTATTCATTATATATTTTTTTTTATTCATAAATTCAGTTGAAAAATATTTTCTTTTTTTTTTTTAATAAATTTTTTTCTCTCTTTAACTTTGAATATAATTTTATTTTTTTTTTTTATTTTCCATCAAAAAATATATATTGTTTTTGTTAATCTTTACCCCTGTGGGGGGGTAGGTTGGGGTTGTGGATTATAGGGACGTCATTTACTTTTAACAACAGTAATTTATATTACAAGACAAAATTTCATATCTAAATTATAAATTATGACAAATGTTTGGTTTACGCTGTCCGTATATGAGACAGAATAATGATAAAAGAGGGAGAAAGTATTCGATTATTTAATTTTGAATTTTATATCAAATAAATAACGGTACACTTTCGGAACTAAAATCTACAAAAATAATACGCGTCAGACAATTTAGATTTTGACTTGTAACTTTATTAACTTTATAACAAATAATTAAGAATTTTTTATGACATTAAGAAATAATAAACTACTAAACTTTTGTTCTTAATTTTAAGGTGAGGTGTGTTGTTTGCTGGGTGATTGTGTCATGAGTGGTTGTTTGCTGGGTGATTGTGTCATGGGTGGCTGTGTGCTGGGTGATTGTGTCATGAGTGGTTGTGTCATGGATGGTTTA